>PVHP010001929.1:19481-97964 GCA_004024765.1 Zapus hudsonius | reverse complement strand
ATGGCACTCCTGTGGAAGTTAGAGGACAGCCTCAGGGCTTGGTTGTGTTCTTCTAGTTGAGGTGAGGCAGGTTCTCTCTTGTTTCCTGCTGAGGCCTGTCTAGCTGGCCTACCAGCTTTGGGATTCTCCTTGCTCGCCTCCCATTGCTGTATACATGTTGGCATTACAGACAAGTACACTACTTTGCCTCCAGCTTTATGTGGGTTTTTGAACATAGGTTTACAGGCTTGCAGATTTAGCACCTTTACCTGCTGAGCTACCTTCCCAGCTCTTGGGACTTTAAAAAAAATATTACATTTATTTGCGAGCAAGATAAAGATTGTGTGTGTGTGTGTGTGTGTGGTGTGTGTGTGTGTGTGTGTGTGTGTGTGTATGAGAATGGACACATCAGGGCCTCTAGCCACTGCAAATGAACTCCAGATGCATGTGCCACTTTGTACATCTGGCTTTATGTGGTTATGGGAAATCGAACCTGGGTCATTAGGCTTTGTAGGCAAACACCTTAACTGCTGAGCCATCTCTCCAGTTTTATTACATAACATTTTACTCTTTGATCCAAGTGGTTTGATGATGTGTGACAAAATACCACCTTGGAGAATGGTTCTATCAGCCTTTCTCCTGCCAGTATAATGGTAAAGAACCCAGATTCTAATTTTCTCATGATGAGTGGGGCAATGATGCTGTGTCATGTGTCAGTGGAGATATGTGAGTGGCTGACATCATACTGATAAGCTGTAGGAAAAAAAATTCCCCACACACCAGACTCGAAGAAGTAGTAAAATCTATGGTTCATTCATATAGAATGAGAAGTGTAACTATACAATGATATATTTACACCAAGAGTGTTATGTAAGATATACAAACCTTTCTGTTTCCATTGCAGCTTAGTCAGATCCATGAAATATGTTCGTGTGGGAACCTAGCCCAGAATGGGAGTTGCTGAGATGATTAACCTTTGGTTCCTGCAGGTAGACAGCTGATGGCAGCCTAGCTTGTATGCAGGTAGTCAGTGTTTAGAGTTAGAAATCTGTTGTAGTCAGCTTTCTCGTTGCTGTATGGAAAAGAACCCGACCAAAGCAAGCTGATCAAAGGAATGTGTTTATTTTGGCTTAGGGACTTGAGGAGAAGCTCTATCATGGCAGGGGAAATGATGGCATGAGCAGAGCGTGGACATCGTCTCTGCCATAGTACTGCAAACAGCGGCAGGAAGGTGTGCCATAAACTTTCTAGGGGAAGTTGACTGTTAACACCCATAAGCCTGCCTCCAATACAACACACCTCCGACAAGGTTCCAAAATTGCCACCAGCTAGGAATCAAACATTCAAACACATATGTTTGTGGGGGACACTTTGAACAAACCATCTGGAAGGGTGGAATTGGAACTCAAGAGAGAATTATTGGACTTGGAGGTAGAGCTTGATGTTTGCCCTGTTTGTTTTAAATCTTGTATTGGTTTAATCTGTTTTTGCTGTGCCCAGTGCTATCTTTTTCAATGCGGATGTTCTGTGCCATCATTATTATTATTATTTTGATATTATGGCTCAGTTGAAAAGAAAAACTGCGGGGACTTTTGGGGTTGAGGCTAATGCATTGCATTTAACATCGTAAATGATTATTGGTTTATCGAGGTGTGGTGGCCAGGGGTGGATTGTGATAGTTTCATCCAGGTGTCCCACACAAACAAATATGTTCTGAGTGCTCTATCCCCAGCTGATGGAAGTTTTGGAATTGGAACCTTGTTGGAGGTGTATTGTTGGGGGCAGGCTTATGGGGGTTCCAGCCAGCTTACCCTTGCCAGTGTTTGGCACACTCTCCTGCTGCTGCTGTCCACCTGATGCTGGCCAGGAGATGACACCCACCCCTCTGCTCGTGCCGTTGTTTTCCCTGCCATCATGTAGCTTCCCCTCGAGTCTGTAAGCCAACATAAACCCATTCCTCCACAAGCTGCTTTTGGTTGTGTTCTTTGTCACAGCAATGAGAAAGCTGACTACAACAAAACAGATTGAGATATAGTGGTCATTGGGTGGTATGGGTGTGTGGAGGCCCATGCTCTTAGCTCAAGAACCAGAAATTTTCAACCTGAGTTCTGACTTTCAAGAATGAATGCCTTGGCAGTGTATCCAAGGCATGGTGAGTGATAACAAAGGTTTGGAATCAGACTGAAAGTGAAGCAGACGGGAGGACTTAATGGGCTGCATTACAGACTGACTGGATGGAGCAGGGAGAGCAGAAGATGGAGTCAGGGAGAGGGCTGAGTGGGGAGGGTTCCTTCTGGTTTGGGAGGGTCTTCTGTGTTACATTCTCCAACTTGAATCTGTTCTAGGGTTGGTCTCATTGCTGAGTTAAAAGTGGGAAGAATATACCTACATATCTATGGATGATGAATGAGTGGATGGACAGATAAGCCTCAGGAAGGCAAGTTAACCAGTTTAGATACTTTTGTAATTCTCAAAAGAAATGAGGAGGATCTTTACCAGCACAAAGTTATGAGGAATAGAAGTATGGAAACATATAAGTAGAGAAATAGTATATGAAATTACATGGTAAAAAAATGAATGAAAGGTAGTATTTTAGTTACTTTTCTTGACACTATGATAATATGGCTGGCCAAAGTAAAGTAACAGAGACAAAGTTTACTTAGCTCATAGTTTAAGGAGACACATTCTCTCATGGCAGGGAAGACAGATTATAACTGTGATCAAGGAAGTGTGTTCACGTCTGGGTCAATCAGACTGAACAGGAAGTGAGGCAGGCTATAAACCTCAAGGCACACTCCTAGTTTTCTGTTTCCTCCAGCTAAGCCCCACCTCCCAAAGTATCCACATCCTTTCTAAATGGCACTGTCAGCTGGAGAACAAATGTTCAAACACAGGAGTCTGTTGTGGACAGTTCACTTTCAAGCCCTAATGGGTAGGTTCATAAAGATGTTGGAGAAAGCTACTGGATACCAGGCTTTAGTGATCAGATGGGTGATACAGGAAGGGCTCAAGGTAGAAGCCTTTTATTAAGGATGCTAGTGAGTCTTCCTCAGAACATATGGGGCAGTTAAGTGAGAAGTCTGGCAGATAGTTGGGTACACAAGTCTCAGGGTCATGGAAGAGAGCAGAGGAAAAAGTGTAGATTTTGGCAAAAAGTATTTCTAAAACTTCTATTGGGGACAGTCATGTGCAAGATGCTTGCAGTATGAGAACAGTAATGTGGGCTGGAACTCTGTGGAACATCCCTTAAAGAGGATGGATGATGCAGGGACTGACTTGAGCAGGTTCATTGACCCATCAGAGAGGCCCAGAAGGTTGTGGTGGTGTCCAAAGGTGAATATTTCCAAGATACGGGTACCCAGTAGAGTCTTGTTTAGTGGAACCAAATGAGTTCATTGGTTACCTTGGTGAGATCAAGTTTCATGGCAGTTGTGCCTTCATTTAGTTTTTGTGGGTTTCAGAGTATACAGCAGTGGAGAACAGGCTTACAGCTATAGGAAAATCTCACCCAGCTAGCTATTGAGAGAGCGAGAGTGAGAGCAAGAGGGATGAGGGCACTTTAGAAGAGCCAGCATTTCTGAGGAGCCGTGATTCAGAGCTGTGCTTGTGTTCCTAGGATTCTTGTACCATTGGCCCTTTGCTGCTGTAGGAAGTAGGTCAGAGTTCTGTTTGGCTCTGTATGCTGCTGTTACTGCAAATGGAGGTGTGTTTACCCTGATCGGGAATAGTGTGTGAGCCTTGTATATCCATTAGTTTGCTTTAACGTGGACACTGTTCACTTGATTATCAAGTATTTATATATCACCAAACAATCTTGAGAGAGCAGCGTTTCCCATGTGGGTAGTTAGTTGTCTTTCTAGCATTTCTTCAGAAGTGCTGTCGGCACTCCTACCAGCATGAGGAATTCACAGCAGAGATTGTGCTCTGTGTAGCCGCATCTTTCTGCGGGCTCTTCTGATTGGCAGGATTGTAGTTGAGCTCCCAGGTGATGCTCTGACCCCAGCCTCTCCAAGTCAGCTCCTGGCTTCCTGTAGACTCCATACTCCAGGCTCTGGAAGGAAGATTCAGCTGCAATGCTCCTGACCATCTTGTAGTCTGGACTCTGTCTCACCATGTGCACCTGTGCTTCTCAACACGCTTCTCTCTAGGCAGCTGAGCACCCTCTTCTTTCTTCAGGGGTCTGCCCAGTGATGCTGTTCTCAAGGCCTCCTTGGTGTAGCTGGCTCCTTCCTTATTCCCTTCCTCCCTCCCTCCCTTCCTCCCTCCCTCCCTCCCTCCCTCCCTCCCTCCCTTCCTCCGTGAGCACCATTCTGCTCCCACCTGTGGAAGAGCCACATGCTGCCCTGCATCTGTGCCCTTTCTCCTTTCAGGTTCTGCTCTCCCACCTGGAAAGGGACATCTGGGTGTACCTGGCTCCTCGCCTGGCCCACATTCACACACACGAGCTGCCAGCCTGGTGATGCTCACCTTGTCCTTCGCTTCTTTCCAGGGAAGCAGTTCAAGTGTACGGTGTGTGACTACACAGCGGCCCAGAAGCCACAGCTGCTGCGGCACATGGAGCAGCATGCCTCCTTCAAGGTAAGGGGACACTGGAGGTGGCAGCAGAAGTACTAACAGGAAGTGAACCACTTTGGATATTGCCTTTTCTTTTTTGTCCCTCTAGGTGTCACGTGTGAGGTCCATAGATGTCTTATTGTACTCTGCTCATCTCTCTATGCTTTGGAAACCAAGTCAAGTGTTCAAGAGGATATAGAGAGAAGAAAGGCATGATCTTACCACAAAAACCAGAGTAATTTTGAGGAAAGCTTGCAGGTTCAGGGACACATATCTGTGCTTTCAGCTCTTGGGTTACTACAGATGAATCACCTTGTAAAATAGGTGTGATGAAGCCCACCTGGTGGGCTTTTGTAATAGCAGCAGGGTAGTGCCCAGGGGTGCCCACTGCAGACCTCTGAAAGGGGCAGAGCTTTTCAGTATTCTCATATCCATAAGTGATGTTTCTTTAATGTAGGTGATAGTATCTCCTTAGCCACTCTTAGGCAAGTATGGAGCACAAAGAAAGTGGCCAGTAGTTAGTTCAACCAGAAATTCTGCTTATTACTTAGGGCAACTTGACCCTTGCCATTGTTGCTGCTTCTTTGCACACAGGGAAATTCCAATTAATTATAGAAAGTGGAAGAGATTGCAAGTCACCTCACTCATAAATTGAGCATCTCATTCATGTGCTAGCTCTGAGTCCAGAAGTTCACACCCATCACCATAAATCTGTCATACTATATACCATTGCCTGTGTGTATCAGATGAAGGACCTCAATCTCTGATTTTAGCTGCTCACCTGTAGCCTTACTGCCACACTTACTCAGATTTTCACTACTGTTTCCTATTGACTGACCTGGGTGTCCACCACCTGAGGTGACAAGGCCCTTCTCCAGCAGCAAGCTCATCCTATGTCCAGAATAGCTTGTGAGAGGTGAGTTCTTAGGATTTCTCCTGTGTGATTGAGGAGTTAAGGACTTTTATGCCTCCAAATCCAAGAAACAAAGGAACCACACTTGACCCGCACCCTCTCTCTGCTAGTCTCGTGCTCTTCTCATAATTTCTTCTCAGTGACTTATGGTCAGAGGGAGGAATCAAACAGCCAACGCCATTGCTGCCTGATGCTTTGGTACCTGCTCCTGAGGACCACACTGAACATGAGTTGCTTGGGCAGGACCCACATGGCACCTGGTGGGAGTGTCAGCATGAGTCAGGGAGGCTCACTGTGTTCTGCCTGTTTTCTATGTGGTTAAGGTGAAGAGATAATTTTCCATCTCAAGGCACACAGATGTGCTTCTCCAGGAGAGTTTACACTTTTTTCAGCCAGTGTAGTTACCACACTCAAGAGCCCAGTGCCTATAAAGAGATAGGTTAGTCACTGCAGTCGTGGTGAGCTTTGCATTCATGCTTGGTTTGTAGTGTGGGATGTTTTCTGTTCTCAACTAGGCATAGCTGAAGCAGTCTCTGCCTTGCAATTAATCCTTTGCTTTCTTTCTCATATTGTGGACTCTGGACTCTGGTGTAGGTGTGTAGGGAAGATGAGTGTGGGATTCATGTTGTGTGTGTCACTCCCATACGTGGTTACTTCCTTTGTCCTGTCATCACATACATGATATCTAGTGCTGGGCCTGCAGTTGTTGCCCAGAGCTGGCCCCTGAGCCATGCCTGGTTTCTCTCTGCCTCACATGGATTTGAGCTTCCTCTTACCAAATGGGAAACCCACTCCCTACACCATTCCAGTTCCGTAACTCATAAGTCTATTATGACTCT
This sequence comes from Zapus hudsonius, assembly GCA_004024765.1. Taxonomy (NCBI): domain Eukaryota; kingdom Metazoa; phylum Chordata; class Mammalia; order Rodentia; family Dipodidae; genus Zapus; species Zapus hudsonius. The sequence continues at coordinate 91,679 of PVHP010001929.1, read as the reverse complement.
TGTGATCAAATGAGGATGTTGGCAGGGCTGATTTCTAGTCTGTTCTCTGGCCTTTTCTTGCCCCTGCCAGTTGTTGGCTTATGGTTGACCCCCTCCTCTGTTTCAAAGTCAGCAACACAACATGTTCCATCACATTTTCTGCTCTGACTTTCCTCTTCCATTTTTAGAAGTCTCTTAAGGGGCTGGCAATATAGTTCAGAAGGTAGAATACTTTGCCTAGCATACACAAAGCCCTGAGTTCAATCTCCAGCACTACATAAACTGGGCATGGTGACACACTTCTATAATCTTTGCACTTGGGGAATGGAAATAGGAGGATCAGAGTTCAAGATCGTCCTCAATTATATAGTGAGTTTGAGGCCAGCCTACGATACTTGAGACACTGTTTCAAACACAAGTAAAAAGAAATTCAAAACAAAGACACTTGTGGAGACACTTAGATAACCCAGGTGTCATAGCCACACACTGCTGAGAAGAATCTGCAAACCAGGCACATTTATGGGAGGGAGAGATTTATTGAAGTTACAAATACAGGGGAAGTTCCATAATGGTAAAAGAAGCTGGACCCCTTTCACAGGTCCAAACAGAGAGGCAGGGGTGGGGGGTGAGAGAGTGGAGCCATCACCAACACCACACACACACACACTAGGACAGAGGCAGGGGGAAGGAAGACAAGAGATTTCTTCTCCTGGAGCTTCCTTATATCCTGCCCCCTACTGCGTGGGCCACCCAGTCCAGGCGAAGGGCTCACTCTGAAGGAGAGATCTCCTCTTTTAGTTTATCCTTCCTTTTATCAACCTCAGAGACCCACCCAAGATTACTGAACAGGTCAAGTTGACGACAAACCTATCACGCCAGGCAATGTCCTCATGCATGGTATGATCAGACAGTTAAGTCTTAGCCCCTTCAGACTATTTCTTTGGTTGTAGTGCTGTGACTGAACCCAGAGCCTTCCACAGGTGAGGCAAGCCCTCTATCACAGAGCTGCATCCTCAGCCTAAGTCCTGTATTTTCAATTCCTTTTTCCATGGAGGGTTCCATAGATGAGGACATAGGGATCTTCAGAGGGACATTATTTTACAACTTTTAATTTTTCTTATTTCATACCTACTGTGATAGAACATCTTTGTAGAGGTCCTAATACATACAATTATTTCATAATGGCAAACATCACTAAAAATCAGGTTTCTCTCATTTACTAATCTTATATTTGATCCCAGAAACCTCAGACAGATTCTACTTGTTGCAGTTACTTTCTCCTTGCTGGGACAAACACCTGGCCAGAAGCAGTTTATGGGAGGAAAGGGTTTATTTCAGGCTTACAGAATCCAGGGGAAACATCAGTGGTGGAAGAATCTGGCTCACTTCCATAGATGCATAGGAGACAGATAGCACCATCCAGACAGCAGACAAACTGCCAGAGCTCAAAGCTGCTCTTTATACACTTCAGGGCTGGACTTTAGATCCACCCAGGTGACATCTCCAGCAGGTTAATAGTGACTCAAGTAGGAAACTTAACCTTAATCAACAATCCCTGAGGCTTGGGATACACATTCAAAGCACCAGCTACTAACCTATTGCAGTTGGTTTGTACTGGGAGCCCAGTTTGCGTTTTTCAAGGTGGGTGCACAATTCACTCTGTGTGACTTGTGACAGGAAGCACACAATTGGGCGAATTCCTAGGTAGCTTTTAGAGTGGCACATCTTCTGTTCAGGTATTTATCTAGTATTCACTAGATAAGATGTTGATCATGCTTGTGAATTTCCTGGTGGAGTGATTCAGATGTGTTTGTTTAGATGTCTTGTGGTCCTGCAGTACAGTCATGACATCAGCTTTACCACTGACAAATCATTACTGGAGAATGTGGCACAGCTGAGTGGCTTGGTAGTTTGCTAAGAATGCTTCTCTTCTGAGTTACTGACCTCCAGTCAGAAGCAAGGCTTAAGACCGTATGCAGTTGTACACTGCTTCTTTCATTAGCATTTTTATAGACATCTTCCCATTTCATGAAAATACCTTTATAAACTACTTGTCATTGCTGTTTCTCCTCACAGTTGAGAAGTTTGGTTGCTCCCCACTTTTCTGTCATAAATAACCTTGCAGTGGATATCTTGAGGCAGGAAGCATTTCCATCTTACCCAAAACTCTAGCAGAGTATAAAACACAGGACAAATCCACCACACTGCTGAGGATTCCCAAGCAGCAGAGGCATTCTATGCACTGATTGCAAAGGTAATTTAGATGTGTTCCCCAGGGTAGAATCAACACTCCTGACCTGAGAGAAGTAAGTGCTAGACCTTGACATGGCGACTGTTGCTGAACCCACACTGTTAAAACAGCAATGTTTGTTTTTTGTTTCTTTCTGATTAGCTATCCAATGCTTGGATTTCTTGCAGATAAATAATTTTACTCACCATTATGTAAGGCTGTGTGGCCACTAGGTAGGAATGGCCTTGTGGAGTTCTCTCTTTTAGGACCTGTCAGCTCATCACAGAGATGATATGACTGGTTGATGAGTGGCAGTACCCATGTTCATGAATGAAAAGTCACTATTTGCAAAGTTCTAGCTTTTCATTGAAAAGGTTTTTTTTTTTTTGTCTAGGGTCATATGTATTATTATGTAACTAGGTTGGAAAATTACATGTTTGATTGACTTGAGTCATTCAGTCTGTGAAGTGGGATTGTAATTATTAATTCGGAAAATGGAGTTGTGCTATCTTCCTTCCTGTCATGAGAGACACTGGGTTAAGGAAGGTGGGCAGTGGAGGAAGAGAGAAGGAGAGGAAAGGAAGAAAAGAGAGGGGAGGAGAGAGAGAGAAGAGGACTAGGTGAACATCAGAAGTTGGACATGATCAAAAACCCATGTAAAAATGGTTCCTCAGATTTAGCTGACTTGGTCATTCTCTATCCTTTTCTTGGTTGCTTGCTGGCTTGATTGATTGATTAGCTCATCCATTCTAGAAAACTGTGGGAGATTTTCTTAGCATACTTGTTAGATACGGTCTTCTTCAGCAGCACATACACAAAGCTCAAGTATGGTATTTACTTCAGCAGCTCATGCACAAAGCCTGAGTGTGGTCTCCCTTCAGTAGCACATGAACAAAGCCAGAGTATGGCATTCTGAGATAACTTTAGACCGCCCCACTCCCTAACATTGAATAGCTGGATTTACTTACATTTTCATATGATGTTGTCTTATTAATACCTGTCTTATTTTTGTGACTAGTTACATAGATAAACAGCATAGATCATAAAGAAGGGAATAACTTTCAGCTCTATGATACAATGCCCAACTTCAATGATAAAAAGAAATCAACAAAACTGTGCTGACATATTATTTGTCACTTAGATTGGTAAACATTCTGAAGTTCAAGTGCACACTCTGCTGGAGGCCATGTGGAAACAGTCATGCTCATATACTGCTGAGAGGGGTGAAAGTGGCCTTGATCTTCACGGGGGTGACAATCAGTGTTGGCAGGATCTGTCACAACTACAAATGTATGTGACAGAGAGTTAGCACTGGTGCTTATAAGAATTTATCTCTTGCAAAGATAACTTGCAGATATAAGAAGCCATTCTTTATGGGATTATCAACAGAAATGACTGGTATATCCATCCATGATGGAGCATCCATCCAGACAACAGAATGCTTTGGAGCTACACATACAGAGACCTGAATATCTCTGTTTACCCCAGTGGAAAGTTACTGAGGATATATAATGAAATCCAAAAAGGAAGATTAAGGAGTACAAAATTATTTTTGCATTATTTTTCTTTTCAGACAGTATAAGAATATATGCAAGATAAGCAAAGACAGATTATCTGTGGGAGATGAGGTCAGGAGCTGTCTAGATGGGAGTACAGGATTGCATGCCACTTTTCTCTTATCAAATTTTGAACTATGTGAACTGAATGCTTTGCTTACTGCACAAATTTAAGTTTTTTTAAAAAGCATTAAATACTCTGAATAAAAAAAAAATCCTAGAAACTTCCATCCCTGGAGAAGAATGTAAACATGTCACCTCGATAACCACCCTGTGGAAGTGATGACAAATTACACTTTGAAATTTCATTGAAATTCTGTTTGGCATTTGCAAATCACCGAACATTGAGGGTTCATAGCAAAGTGCAGGATTTAGAACTAGATAAAGGCTCTGTTCCTCACGGGGCCACTTGTAGGTTGTGTTATTTAATGACATTATATAAATCTTACTACCTGCAAAGTGCTAGTGATGAGATCTGTCTCCTGTTGCCGGAGATATTAAAAGCTATAGAATTTTTGTGAGTAGTGGATCTGGCACATTGTGCCTGGTGGGTGATCCAAGAATTCTGGCTCTTCCCCCATCCCTGAAAATGACTCCAGTCTCCCAAAAGAACAAAACAAGGAATGTGAACCAGCTTGGTTATGATCATAATATTTTTGATAGAATTGTATTTATAAATTAATGAATCTTCATTGATATTATGTTTTTCTGTTTTATTCATTGCTTATATAGAAGTGCAGTTTCATTTTTGTTGTGGCTGTTAGCTTTGGAGTTTGCTAGGCTAGGGTCACAGTCTTGCCAACTAGTGACCTTTGGGGGTTCCTTTGCCTGTTGGAAACATTGATTCCATCTTCAAAGCATTTGAACAGTGATGTAATTATTTCAAACTTTGATTTTATAAGGATTTCTTTGACAAGATAGCCAGGTCGTACTGTCTCCACAGTTTAGACAGGAATGGCCTGTCAGCTCTGCCTCACCATTGCTGGGAGGAGGGCTGGGAAGCATCACCTTGCTCTCCACAAGGCGAGCCAAGGGCTTTTTTCTTCAAGGTCTATTGCCACCTTTCACTCCAGATCTTTCCAATCTGCATGGGCATCACTGTGGGATCTTGGAAATGCATATACGGTGGATGTCCAAACCCATGGCTGGCTCCAGTGAGCCGGAACTCACTGTCTTGGATGCAAGGGCTTTCCCCCATGAATCCTCACAGACTCTATCACCATCACACTGGGTTGGAAACTATGAAGATAGGCCCTGTTCCAGGATTCACCTTTGAAATATATGTTTCTTGCAAGCAGCATTTGGCTGTGTGCCCACGTGCCTGCATGTTGGCTGTGTGAACCAGTCTGCTTTCTACCCAGTGCATCAGTGCTTTTGTTCCTTTTTGTTCTTTTCTGGCTTTGGGGTATGTCTGCTATTTGGGGATTGTATTTTACTTCCTCTGTTGAATTACTTTGTAACCACTGTAGATTTTCAGACAAATTGTGAAGGTGATACAGAGAGTTTCTATATGCCCATACCTAGTGACCCTGGTTGTCACCATCGTAACATGCATATAGAGCATCTTTTACTACTGATGAGTCAGTATTAATGCATTTTTACTAAGTTCATGTTTTTTTTCAGATTTGTTTCATATATTTTTCCATTTTAGAATCTCAATTAATATGCCACATTGTTATGCCCAGGCTGGGTGCTCACTACATACTCCTGTTGGCTTTTCCTACTGATGCTGGACATTCAGGAATTCACCTGAAAGGAGCAAGGAGAGCAGCTGAGGCAGCACCTCCTGCAGACCTGAGTGCCCCATGTGGATGCTGGCCACCAGGAGCCTGCTCTGGCAGCTCTCTGTGAAGGTTTTGACCCATGGTGTTACCACAGCTAGGATTCAGAAGGCCTTGGAGATGTGTGGCCCCTTGAGAGTGCCCGTGAGTGAAGCAGCTTGAATAGAAGCCCTGTGTCTCATAACAAGGCCTGCCTACTTGTGCCTTTAAGCTATTTTAGAATCTAGCCCTGTCCCTCTCTGCATGGCCTTGGGCAAGTCGTCTAACCTCTGTCATTTACCTGTCTCATGGGATGGAAGGGGCTCCTTGGTCCTCTTTGTAGGAATAAGAGAGTGGATGAAGAGGACTTTGCCATGAGTTTTCAGCAGATTCCATCCTGCTTTCTCTGGTTTCTTCCTCTTGGTGGTGAGCTTTCCTGTCATGCACCTTCATTTAAGACTCTTGGTGCCTTGGGCAGGCTCTGCGTTTGTGGAGTTGTCATCAGTGACTGCTCTGCTCTGACACTCCTTCCTGACAGCCCCAAACACATCACTGTGCCACAAGTGTGCCTTCTCTGCAGACATCCAGCACATACCCCTTCTCACTGAACCTCTGCCTGTACTTTCTAGATCTTTCCACACGCCCTGTGCATGCATACCGTTCTCTCCCCATCCCTCCTTCCCACTGTGAATTTCATTGCACTGAAAGATGCTCTAAGCACCTCTGAACTTCTGGGGTGCAAGCTGGAAGTCTGGTGTGGGAACATGTCTGCAAAATGGCCATGACTCAGCTGAATCAGCAGTTTTGAAACAAGCTTTTCGGGAGCTGTTCAGTGTGACTTAATGCTGACTCTTGATCCTTCTTTCCTGTTTTATTGTTCTCTATTCCTGACACAAAGTGGCCCTCCTGGCCATTCAGCACAAGGGTCCTTCCTCAGGAGGGAGGCTGCCCTGCTTCAGTGGCCAACAAGTTCACAGGTGGAGATGAGATTTAAAATCTGGCCAGTCCCATCATCTTGACAATACACTGTGACATTTTTTTAGTTAGATTAAAAAAAAATTTTATTATCAATAATTAGGTAAACTTAATAAAGGAATAATGTGTTGATGTCTCCAATTCCTCTATTTTGTTTTTGATATGTGACAAAAGGTGGTTGAATCCTCAAGAACTGGTGCTCGGAAGCTTAAGGAATCTTGCTGGTCTAAAAGTCACATAACTGTAGCTGTCACAAGCTAATAAACATAAGGGAGATTTTAATCTGATTTCAATGCCATTGATGAGCTGGAGTATTCCATGAGTAATTAGGTCGTGTCCAAACTCGGCATCGAGAATTTTACAAGACAACATAAATGCAACTAACGTAGTAAAATGGTGGCTAGGAGTGTGAGAGGGGCCACTTTCTGCAGTGGGTTGGCTGCTGGTAGGACCCACATGGTCTGATGCCAGTGCCAACCAGTGCCCATGCAAGCAGTCCTAATTTAATTTTTACTTGCTTTTTAAAAATCTGATTTTTGATGTAAAGCATAGTTCTAACACACCCTTTCTGGGTTCCGCGGGCTTCTGCATTATGTACTATGCCAGGCACATGGGCTTCTCAGATGAAACCAGACCTCTGTCTGCTACTCACAGGTCTGGGCAGAGCCAAATGTACACCAGAACTGATTGCAAACATATGCAGTATTACAAGAAATATGCCCCTAGACACAGGGACACAATAACTATTCCAACACCATCTCTTTTTAAGTCATATTTTAATTTGGTTACTCTGACATTATCCTGTTGTGTAAGAGCGCTGTGTTTAGAAACCCTCGGCAAGGCAGCTATCTGTTGACTGATAGCCATAATCACAGGGGTTTAGTGTTCATTGTAACTGGGCTTCTTAGGGACAAGATGCAGATGTGGGCATCTCCAACAGGCTAATTCCTAATACAGCAATTAAAGTGGTGAGTAATAGTGAAAAACAGTAATTTATTTAATGTGGTCATATTGGGAAGAAAAACAATAAAGTGACCCCAAGTCTGTCTTTGGGGTACTGACATGAGGTTGTGTTTAAATAGAGGAAGAATTGGGGTGGGAGATGCATAATTAAGTAGCCCTGGTCAAGTTGTGGTTTGGTCATCATTGTCTCAGATGAAGGATCTGCAGTGTGGTCCAAAGAAGTCCTTATTGCTTAAAGGAACAAGGTTTCACTCTAATGGGGGAAGGAGGTGGCCTGTCCTGTGAGGTTCTGCTGGTCCAGGAATCGAGGGTGACTCAAGAGGAAGAGTCAAGGACAGACAGACACAGGTGGAATCAGAGGGCCTCTCTGCTTTAGTTATCTTGTATGTCTGAGTGAACAGCCCAGGCCTTTTAGCAAAAACAGCTTCTAAGTGTCTGTGTGCGCTAGTCCCCTATTCTTCCTGAGAGTGAAATGTGTGCCAAAGGCCTTTGTAATGTGTGCACATGGAGCTGAAATGACTGAGACAGAAACAGAGGCATCTGAGCTCCCAGAATGCTCAAGGACCCAGAGGCAAAGTTGAATAAAGATTTGTTTTTTGTTTTGGGATGTGGTTAGCCATCAGGTGCTTGAATAATAAATTTATTCCTAGTTTTCTGTCTAATCCTTGTGAATAAGAAGTGGAAGAAAAGTGATGATCTCAGGGAGGATGTTTGATACACACATTTGTAAATAGGTCAGGTCAGTGGCCATTCCTTATCACGCTCAGAGTACCCAGTCCTTTGCTATGGTACTGTGGTTGTATTTTAGACCTCAAACTTTTTTATCCACGAAATAGTTGTGTCTTTGCACTCATGGTTCCACCACAGGATCACATGTTTAAATATCTGTTATCAGAATGAAGAAGACAGGTGGGTCAGCCTTGAGTTTGACACCCCAGCAGGTGTTTTATGTGCATTCCTTTATTTCGCCCTGTGAGCCATGCAGCAGCATTAACATGTCCACTGGGTAGATGAGAAGAGTGAGGCCCTGAAGCTAGTTAAGTAACATTTTTAGGAGTGATGCAGTTTTCAAAGAGGTGATGCTCAGATTTTGACCCATGTGTCTTTGCAGACAAAGTGACTTTATCCGTTAATCTATGCTTTCTGGTTTTCTAGCAGAGCACAGGGGCATTTTGGCCCCTTTGTCCTCCAACCCTCCCTGCCTTGATTATATAAAGCTGCAGGTATCTGTCTAGCAATCAGAACCCGAGCAAGGTGCTGACTGAGTATAAAGTGAGCAGCCAGAATATTTTCCAAGTGGAAATCAGGAGTCTCAGGCCAGAGGGTGAGGAGTAGATTGCAGGGTTTCTGAGGCAGTTTATTCTGCTTTTCTGTTCTGCATTTGCAGTGCAGTGAAGGCTCTGAGATTTTACTTGTTTCTCCTGTTTCCTTGAAGCATGGATATGTGTGTGGGAGGAAGTAGGTGTGGGATGGGATAGTCACATGGGCCATTTGTTAAATGACTTTAACTGCAGAGATTCTGCTGAAACCCTTTTTGTCCCATCTTTAGCTCCACTGTACTTTAGAGAACCTCTGGAAAAAATGGAAACCAGATTTTTTATGCTATATTAAATCCCTGTCCTTCTATGAATGTGAAGTGTATGTTTAGGAAACATTGCATTTTTGACAGCACAAGTGATTAAAACAAAAATCAGTAATCAGAGAATGCTAGTCTTCTAAGCTCTTACTCCAAAGCAATTATTGGGGATTGATTTACTGTTATTTATTGTGATGAGTTAATTGCCTCAATGCAAGGTGTCTTTGAACTTATGGTATCCTTTGATTTTAAAACATTTATTCTTTTAAATTATTCAATTCATCTCTGGCCATATTTTTGAAACAAGCTAGCTTTGTGCTTATAAAGTGATGTGCAAATCTGGCCCTTTCTCTCTAGATCTTAGTTTAGTTCCTGCTGAACCCCAACCTGTATGATAGAATTCCTAAAGAGATGGTGGGGTAGGGAAGGGACTCAAGACTTTTCTCTTTGGCCCAGTGGACTTGGCCTTCAGCTTTCAAGAGGGCTCCGACTGCAATGAAGAGTCCAGTGTGCAAGCTCTGCCTACAGGGATGTTCTCATTCACCCCTGCAACCTATAAAGCTCAGAATCACTTAGAAAGCTTTGGTCCAAACATCCCTGAAAGTTAGTCATCAGGAACAGGAACCCAGGAAAATCTGCTTCCTTCCTTGTGCTGTTTATGGCATGCATGTTTTTTCATGTTTCTTTGCTTTTGTCTGTATCTCCTTCTGTTCTTGTCTGTCTCCCTGTGATGGTCTGTGCATTTGAGGCTCTTTGTGGACATATCAGGAACCTGAGGTTCCTAGCTCCAGTGAGCTCAGGCCAGAGAAGGAAGTGAAGAAGGGGTAGTCCAGATGAAAAGGCTCCTAAGGAACTTCCCTACATGTACCTTCAGGCAAATCCAGTGTGTCACCTTGCCCCTGTCCCATGCTTGGCTTGCACCTGTCTGTCACACTTCTTGCTTTGCTTTCTCTCAGATGACCACACAGGTCTCTCACCTTGTTCATGTCTTGACCCCTAAACGTTATGTGTATTGGGGTCATAGCATCCAGTGGGCTGAGATTTACGCTCTGTGAGCCTTTGTGTTTACCTTTGTTCTACTCTAGGCAGCTCTACACAGGGAACAGATGAATGAGCAGAGTCCAGGGTCTGTAGGGTGCTAGAATCATCATGGCTGACTTCCAGATGGAGGTGGGGCTCTGAGATGCTTCCAGGACTCATAGCCACACAAGCCCAAGGTTCTACAAGCCTTCTATCCTAGAGCCTTGTTGGGGGCTTCCTTTATTCTCAGGTCATCATGCCATCTTAAGGTTAGTTCAACATCTTGAACTTAGTTCCCCCTTCCGTCTAGGTGTGGAGTGTTTTGAGGTTAGAAATGAGATAGAACATGGAAGTACTTTGGAAGTGAGATGCTCTGTTCTAGGTAGCTGGCTTGCTCCCAGGCTCATAGCATTCTTTAACCCCACCTTCTGCTGTGAGTAGGGCTCTGGCTGATGCTAAGAATCATGGGAGAGGCTCAGTAACACATGAGGGTATATTTCTCAGCAAAGATCAGGTTTAACACCTGTAAGAGTATGGTTTTCTTTCGTTGGACACATGAGCCTTGGTTTAGTGTTGTATCATGTTAAGGAATCCCAGTGGAGATTCCTGTTTAAAATGCAAATGTATAATCTGTTTCTGGTGTATTCTTTGGAAATACATGGAAATGCAGTTAGAATTGATCTTTAGTTTTGCAGTGATGTCAATCAATCTTCAGCTTGTAGTGGTTTGACCTGCAGTGTTTGGAGGTGGCATTAGGAAGTAGCTAGTTCATGCGTGGTCCAAAGAGAAGGCTGTGCCGAGCCAGGTTCCCAAGGTGGGACTAGGGAGGGAGCGAAGGGAAACAAATGGCTGATTGTGCTACCAGAACTGTAGGTACTGACAATCCTGCTGTGGAAATAGTTCCTCCTCCATGATTTTAGGCTTTCAATAGGAAACTTGGGAAACAGGAAAGTTGCAGAAGCCATTCAGCTTACACAGCTTCAGAAGAGCGTGCTGCTGAAGCAACATGTACACAAGGTGGCCTTGTCCATCATTGTACCAGCAGCACAGTACAGTGAGGCAGGGGCTTTTGTGTATGACCTTAGTTCAAGGACTGATTTGGCTGGTGACTAACCATGGGATCTTCTGTAAGCCTCCACCTCCCAGGGCATCACCTGAAAAATGTGGCTATTAATACCTATTTCTCCACCCCCAGGGACAGGCATGTCAGAGAGACTCTGCAGTCACTCTTGTTTTCCTCCGTGAATTTGAATCATCTCTTGCTCTCTTCTGGGAGACTCAGATTCCACATGGAAAATTTTCAGGTGAAAAGGAATGTCATGTATTGTAATTGTAAGTGAGACAATGTATCAGGCTGCCTGGCTGAGCCATCTACAGCAGTCATTGGATGGGTCTTTCTGTACAGGCCTATCTGTCTACATTACCACCATTTTGTGTAATTTAATAAGCATTTTTTCCCAAAGTTGCATAGCTGTTAAAAGATAGAGCCTGGATTTAGACCAAGTTTATTCAGTGCCAGAAACCCATGGTATTATAAGATCATGAGAAATACACTAAGCCACAAACCTCTCCAGGACAAGTCATGAAATGTCCTGGAAGCATCAGTCCTGATGACTTCCTTCTAGAAACAAAATCCCGGTGAGACCTGAGCCGGACAGCACCATGACCTCACTCTCTTCTTTCTGGACTCTGATTAGGTGAAACTGCCTGTCTCAATAAGAACTGGATTCGGTTTGGGAGGGAGGAGAGCGCTGGATTCAGAGTTCTTCCTCTAGCCCAACTGCATATTCTCAGGGTGACTTGGTGCTAACTTGATGGCTCCCTCTGAAATTAATGAAAAAGACTCTTAGCTTCCTCTGAAGCACTGCTGTAAATCTTACAGGTGTCTGTCACCAAAGGCTGGAGGGAAGTGTTTGCAAAACCCAGGACTGCCCTTCTCCCTGTGGAACTTGATGTTGGGCGTGCTGGAGTCACAGTTAATATTCTTTCCAGGCTGGGTACTCCTGCTGTCATCTCCAGATGTGGACTTGAGACTCTGGTGGTGTAGTGGTTTGACCCAGCTGTCCCCCATAAACTTATGTGTTCTGAGTTCTTGATCCCCACATGATGGCAACCTGGCAATTGGAACCTTGTTGGAGCTGTATTGTTGGGGGTGGGCTTATGGGTGTTATAGCTAGCTTCCCCTTGCCAGTGCTTGCCACACTCTCCTCTGCATCATTTTCCCTACCATCATGGAGCTTCCCCTCTATAAACCAACATAAACCCATTTCCTCCACAAGCTGCTTTGGTCTGGTTCTTTCTGCCAGCATCAAGAAGGCTGACTACAGCAGTTAAATTTGCACCAGGTGTGGAATAGTGGCTGCTAGAACCCTGACGCTGTGGCCTTGGCCTTTTAGAACTTATTTGCAGAAGGAATGTGGAAGGATTTGAAACCTTGGCCTCAGCTTCATGGAACATTCTGATCAAAAATGAAAGACCTGAATTTATTAAGAACTATGGACTATGAGATTTAGCTTACAAGGGCAATAAAGAACTTTTTCAGGATTGGTCTAGAAGCAATTTGTATGAGTGGCTTACTTCATTCTTCCTGCCTATGTCCTGAGAACTTATACAGGGTTGTATTGCAGAAAAATGGACTGATGTGAGCAGGTGACTCCTGGTGTGACCTGGCATGGGTGTGCATTTCCAGGTGACTGCTGGTGTAACCCAAGATGACTGTATATCCAGGTGACTACAGTGTAACTCAGCATGGGTGTGCATATCCAGGTGACTGCCTGTGTAACCCAGCATGAGTGTGTATATCCAGGTGACTGCAGGTGTATCCAGGTGACTGATGGTGTAACCTAGCATGGGTGTGCATATCCAGGTGACTGCAGGTGTAACCTAGCATGGGTGTTGTCATAGTCAGCTACACTTAGCTGGGATGAACTACCAAACCAGGCACAGTTTATGGGAGTTTATGGGAGGAAAGGATTTATTGAAGTTACAGATCCAGGGGAAGTTCCATAATGGCAAAAGAGGTTGGCCCCTTTCACAGGTCCAAGCAGAGAGAGAGACCCATCACCAGCAAATCCAAAAGCAAGCAAGTACACTCAAACAGGCAAACTGCAGGAACTTCAGGTTTGTGCTCAGACTACTCTTTGTATATGTATAGCTGGAATTCCAAACCTACCCCAGAAATACGTTAGGGCTGGACCATAGGATCTACTCACAGTGACTCCTCCTTCAGGCAGGCAGCTGGAGAAAAACTTTAATAAACTCATGACTCTATTGGGGGACATCCATAAAACTACCACAACCAGCCCCTGGCCCCCAATAGATTTATCACATTGTATATTGTGTGTCCATCTAAACTTAAAGATCCCACAGTCTTTACCAACTTTAAGGCTGTTCCAAAGTCTCGTTTTATCTGAGATTTATGATTGTCTTTTAACTGTGAATCCTGTAAAATCAAAATAACATAAACTTTTAACATATAATGGCATAGAGTAAACATTTCCAACTGCTATGAGGAAACAACCATTAGGCAAATATCAAACATCTGCAGTTCAAGTCCGATATCACAACCAATGACTGATAGTCTCTGGCTTTTCCAATTCCACCCCTCCTGCTCGGCCGAGTTGCTGGGGAAAACTTCCACCCAGGGCCAACAGTGCTCCATGGTAGCCCTAGCACAGTCCTGATATATCCAGAACATCTTCAGGTCTCCATGCACATCACCATCCATCTTCCAGAGGCTTCACTGGCCAATCAGGGACTTCACTCTGATCCATATACTGCGTCTCAGCAGTGGCTCCTGGAACCATGTGCACTACATGTCCCGTTCCATGCATGTATTTTTCATGCTTCCAAAAGCAATACTAGGTATACAGGACACAGCCATGTTAATTCAGAGATGAAGTAAACCTTTAAAAGCAGATTCCTTTAATAAACTCTTAAATCTTTTGGTGGACATCTATTCAGAGTACCACAGGTGTGTATATCCAGCTAACTGATGGTGTAACCTATAATGGGTGTGCATATCCAGCTGACTGCAGGGGGATCATCCAATCATTCTTTCTGATTGTGGCTGTCATGAGCTCTACTGTCATACTATGTTGGCACACGTGTCCTGGAACACGTTGTCCTCCAGCTTATCCGGGTAGACACATTCACATGGATGTGCAGACCATAGACTCTGCAAGCTTCGTTTCTTGATGCTTAGCTGTTTTGTGGCGTGGTGGGGAAGTTTGCGGCTGCATCAGCAACACATGTAAGTCTCTGTGGCTTTATGTCTAGGTGTGAACATTCTCATCACCAGCCTGTGTCTCACTGTGGTCTTGCTGCGAAGTTTCATCATGTTTGTGATTGTCAGAGATGTGGGCTCCTTCTGTGTTTCATGGATATCTGAATTTTCTTTTTCCCTCCCTACCTCTCCTTTTCAGGTAAAATTTCTGCTCAATTGTTTCCTTACATTTCTTTGAATGATTTTGCTTTTTTTACTGTGGGTTCTTTTTTTTTTTTTTTTTTTTTTTTTTTTTTTTTTTTTTTTTTTTTTTTTTTTTTTTTTTTTTTTTTTGTTTTTTTTTTTTTTTTTTTTTTTTTGGTTATATGTTGTAAATGTGGTCTCTTATTTTGTGACTTTCACTGTGACATCTTTTAAAGTTCTTTAAAAAACATTTTGTCTAGATTCTTTGGGTTTGGGGTTATTTTTAGTTGGTTGGCTAGACTATTCTCATATGAGTCATGATGTAGGCAATTTCTGCTTATGTGAATCAAGCCCCAGCTCTCAACTACCAGGGAGCTTAGATATGTGTGTTCTGTTCTGATGTGGACTCTTCTGAAGGTCTGAGGTCGGATGCACATGCTGATCTCAGTTTCTGGTCAACTCTACAGGGATAGTGCCAGGGAAAGATGAGAAAGAGAATACACTTTTACTAGAGAAGTTTCTGAGGCGAGGGGCTCAAATCTGGGAAGCATAACACAACACAAGAAAAGACAGAAGGCATTGCTCTAAGTGGTAAGGGTGTGTTTATCCAGACACTGTAATCCTGGGCTCCATGCTCTGGGATCTAAGGTTAATGCTTTTTGCTTGGGATGAATAGGCCAGCCATGAATCCAACATGGTAAGCATGTTCATTCAGATGACTTTGGCTAGTTCTCACTGAGACATGGCACATTTCACCAAGATACCATATTTCTTTATTTTGTTATCATGTAGTTTTATTATCGATTGACTCATTTTTTAACTGTATTGACAACTTACATAGATATACACAATATACCATGATCATTGTCCCCTTCCACCATGGAATCCTTTCTTCTTTCAACTATTCTCTCTTCTAATTTGATACCATCATTTTATTCCTGTTACTATGCAGGTCTTTTGTAGGTAGCATCAGTCACTGTGAGGTCATGAATATCAAGGCCACTTCATGTCTGGAAAACAATATTGTAAGCAGTTGTCGCCTTCCTTTGACTCTTAAATTCTTTCTGCCATCATCTTCCACAATGATTTCTGAGTCTTGGATGGTGTGAGAGGATGTCTGAACTTTGGCACCTCCTCAGCCTCAATGTTTAGAGACAGTGGTGTGTCAGCCTTGGCCAGAGCTTTGTTGGGTCTCTAGCAAGGGGCCTGTGTACCTTGACCAAGATGCCTTGCACCCATCATGCCTTCCTCCCTCTCAGGAAGTTTTTTGAAGCTGATCAGTTCTCTTTTTGCACTCTGTTCCTCACTTCATTCTGTGGACCCACCATCATTTCTACTGGGCTTCTTTCTTGCCAGCTTAGACTCTGAGTCTGTGATTGAATTCAGTGGAAAAAAGCAGTAGGCTTTTACTGTTTGTGCCCTGTGCAGTCTTGCTAAGACAGGTACAAATGCAGCTGTCGTCTCGACATTTCAGCTTTCCCCAATATGACTAAAACTTGGTTTTGCTCTCTGTAAATGCTGTGAGATTTTTTTTCTTGTTTGCTTTCTATGGTTAATTTCCTGTTTCTTTTCTGACATTTTATTCTTCAACATGTTGATTCTGAAAATAAGAATGATGATAATGATAGCTAACATTTACAAAATACTTATGATGTGCCAGGTGCTTTATGTGTGTCATCCAATCCGTGCACTGTAGCATCTGATGCTTTTATATCCATGGGGGAAGAGAAGAAAACTGAGACATAAGAAAGGTTAAGAGACTTTCCCAAGGCTCCTTTTGATTAAATGGGGGCAGCAGGGACTTGAAGCTAGGTTGGCTTCAGAGTTTCCTTATTAGCTGTCATGGTTTGATCCAGGTGTCCCCCACAAACAAATGAACTTGTTATAAATGCTCAATCCCTAGCTGATGGCAGTTCATGAATTAGAACCTCGCTAGAGCTGTGTTGCTGTGGACTGGCTTATGGGGGTTATAAACCAGCTTCCTCTTGCCAGTATTTGGCACACTTTCCTGTCATTGTTTGCAGTGCTGTGGTGGAGGTGATATTCACCCCTCTGCTCATGCCATCATTTTCCCTGCCAGGATGGAGTGCTCCCCTCGAGTCTGTAAGCCAAAGAAACCCATTCCTCCACAAGCCGCTTTTGCTTGGGTTCTTTCTGCGCAGCAACAGAGTAAGTTGACTACAACATTAGCCTTCACACAAATCGTTTTCCTGGTGTATGTGTGTGTGTTTTTAGAGATTATGGTCACTGTAGGCCAGGCTGGCCTTGAACTCATCATCCTTCTGCCTCAGTTTTCGAATGGCTGAGATTCACACCACCATGCTTGTTAAAATGTCTTTCCTTTTCCTAAGGAGTGGATCTTTTAAACTGCTTTGCTAATCTAACACATATTTCCTTGTCATTGTACAGTTTTGTCTATGTAGGATAATGTGTGCTCTGAATTCCTTGGGTACATTTAGTTGAAGTTATTCATTGCTATACTTTAACTTGGTCAAAGGCTTTGGATATATACCATATCCAAGAGTATTTGTTCTTGCAAATGTTTCCTTTAGTGTGACCTTGGGCAGGCCATAGACATCTTTAAATTCAGTTAACCTGTATGAATGTGAAAAACATTTTCAGTCTTATGAGATTATTGTGAGTCTGAGAAATAGTGTGTGGAAAGCCTCTCTGTGGTATGCCTGATGTCTGTGCATGATGGTCCTGATGCTACAGCGGCTTTGTGAGTGCACACCTGCAAGACTGTGTCAGGGCCCTGTGTTGCTACTGCAGTGGAGAGTACACCCACAAGTCACCACAGCAACAATTCTTGTGACTTATTGCAGCCCTTGAGCAGTGGGAAAGAGTGATGGGGCAGGGGCAGGAGTAGACCCAGAGGGGTTGTGGCTGCTGTATTAACCTGGTTAAGAGATGATGGTTGTGTTGCAGAGTTGTTTAGGAGTTAGGAGTGATAAGAAACTTCCTGATCAGTGTGGGGAAGAGAGGGAGGCAGGGACACATCCAGGTTTCTGTCTAAGGTACGCAGTGGGCCATTTATGGATATGAAGAAGAAAGTCCCCGTGGCTCAATTTTTGAGGTCTTATAGTTTGGGAGGGAGGAGGCAAGAAGTAAACATTGCATTCAGGACTGTGGTAGGTATAGCAAGAACCCAGTGGGTGCAGTGCTCACTGTAATGTAATATTCAGTTCCTAACGTATTACTTGGTAATAGCTACTCAGATTAATGCTTTTTTTTTCTCCCCAAGATAGTGTCTCCCTCTAGCCCAGGTTGACCTGGAATTTACTTGTAGTCTTAGAATGGCTTTGAACTCATGGTGATCTTCCTACCTCTGCCTCCTGAATGCTGGGATTAAAGGCATATACCACAACGTGTGGCTATTTTTGTATATATAAAGTTTATTGTGAAGGATAGTCTGTGAGGTGATTATGTGTTTTACAGAGGACCATGCTCCATGATTCTATTAATAATCATTCTTTAGTGTCAAACTATGGCATTACTTCCTCTATTTTCTATTCTGCCTCCCTGTTTTCTTCCTGCTTTTGTCATGTCTTGTTTGCTTGCTATGGGGTAGATAGAGATGAACTGATGACTGGCTGTATGCAAGTCTGAAATGCCCTTCTGGGTCTGGTCTGGTCCTAGTAGAATCTGTTCTTCTGGCCTGCACATGGGCCTGAACTTCCGTTGGCCCTGTTGGGCCTTCCCTCTGCTATCCAATGAACACAGTTTCATGAACCTAGAAATATGACTTATGACTACAGGAGTATGACAGAATCAAGATATATGCTTAATTAAGTGCCTATAGAACAAAGCTTAACTGATGGCTGAATGTCCTTTATAAAATTGTTACAACCTTTGAAACCAACTTATTTGGGCACATTGTCTTTATCTGAGAGATCCCAGTCTGTGAGAGTGACAGCGTTGCTAACACAGCCAGTGCAACATCGGTAAGGTCCCCTTAGTGGTCGGGGTTGAAGTTCCTTGGTACAACACTTAGCTGGCATGTACTGAGGCCCTGGGATCAGTCCCCAGCACCACAAAACAAGCCCAGGCGATCCCTCTTCAGTTACGTTTACCAGACGCATCATGGTGGTGACTCACAGTTGATGTGTGCAGGGATAGTTTGGTGAAGTTGGGGTTTCTGAAGCTTTGGAAAGTAGAGGACCAGGCTGCTGGTGATGAGATCTGCCTCAGTCCTCCATATGCAGGCAGACCTGTCTCCTAGAGGGTGTCAGGCTGCAGGAAGAGGAAGGCTTCTCTAGAATGGAAGGGAAAGGAATATCTTCCTCATGGGAGAGTTGGGAGACCTACCAGGAAGTTTCTGAAGCTTCAAATTATTACATTATCAGAATGTAAACAGTTTATTTGGGCCTTCCCTCAGCCTCTGTGGGGATTGCTTCCAGAATCTCCCAGACACAGCTGTATGAGGCTTGCTGTAGACCATGCTTCTCACATTACAGTCACACTATGTTTTGCCACCTCACTGGAACCCTAGCGAGTAGGTGTAGATATTTATTCACTCATTTCATAGTAGTGGAGCCAACATCTGACCCCTTCTCCTGGCTATTAGCCTATTCATGCTTCATCACTCTGCCTTTCTACCCTTGCTTGTAGAACACTGGCAGCATGTCAGGTGAAGGGCCTCTATGCTACCTCACATTCTAAGAATGCTGCATCTAATTAGGCTGGTTGAACCAACCAGTCCATTTCATTCAGGTTGTAACAGCTACATAACCTTTTTCTGCATTCACAGGATGCCAGTCAGATGCCCAGTTTGTCTTCTGTATTAATTTCCTGGATCTATGTCATCCAGTTTACTTACATGATGTTACACTCATGTGATGAAATCCAGGTTTGTGGCTCCATGTTTCATCTGGTACTGTCATTCTCTGCATAGCAGGTGCACCCATCCCAAAGGGCAGGTGATCGTTTGGTTTCTGAGCCTCTTGGCCATCCACAACCATAATGTTGCCCATGGTCACACAGGTTAGACTTCTCTGGACATAAATCTAAGAACTTAGAGCTGCTGTCAAACAAATTCAACTGTGCCTTTCTTTCATTGTGGGTCTTGAATGCACTTTTTGAAAAGAACCTTTAACAATATCTTTTGAGAACAGGCCCAAAGCTCACTTCCTTGGACCATGAAACTCCTCAGTGGAGCTGACCTCATATTGCCTGGCCCATGGACACAGGTGAGCCCTTTTCCAATTGGGCTTCCTAGGGCACTTGACAACCATCCTTCCCATGCTGAAGGACAGCTTGACTTGGACATCATGACTCCATACCCTTCCATCTCTTTACCTGGCCTCAATGTGCTATTCTTCCTGTCAATCTTCTCTGCCCCCCCCCCCCGTATTCCAGCTCTGCCTCCTCTTTCTGTACACTCAGTCATAGGGCATCTGCCAGTTCCCTATGCCCAGATAGGCATCTATAGCCCATATTTTCTTCTGTGTTTTATTTATTTATTTAGAATATTTTTAAAATTTTATTTAAGGGAGAGAAAATATATTTTTTAAATTTTTATTTATTTGTGAGAAGAGAGAGGGAGAGAGAGAATATGAATGAGGGCACTAGGGCCTCCAGCCACTGCAAAGGGACTCCAGGTGCATGTACCACTGTGTGCATCTGGCTGTACATGGGTACTGGGGAATCAACTCAGGTTGTTAGGCATTTCAGGCAAGTGTCTTAACCACTGAGCCATCTTTTCAGCCCACTTTCTCCCTTTCCTCCTGTCTGAGACACCAGCCTATGGAATGGTGCTGCCCACCTTTATGGTGGGTATTTACACCTCAGTTAACCTAATCAAGATAATCTCTCCTAGGCATGTGCAGAGCTCTTTCATAGGGGATTCCAGGTCCTGTCAAGTTGACAGTCAATATAAACCATCACAGTATTGAGGCAGTTGGGGTGACTGGGTCCAAAAAGTAAAAAGCAGAAATGTCCTTGGGCTTGCTTGCAATCTTTGCTAGAGATCAGAGAAGAAAGAACCTGACTTTCCTTACCTATCACCTGACCTGTTTGTCCATGAACAACCTGAGCCCCTCCCTGGGAGAGATCTCCATTTCTAGAATTCAAATCTAACCTGGCATTGTGGTTAGTCAAACTTAAGATCCCAGAACTTGACATCATGGACCAATCAGCTGTCTTCCTGGCTCACCTGAGCCAGAAGGTATAAATGTCTACCAGGGGAGGGCAAGGTCTTGGCCTGCTAGCTGATCACTCCTGAACCTCCAGGCTATGGTGTGTTTTCTCTTGTCTCAGCCCAGGGCCAAGAAGAGGGTAAAAAACCCCTGACCCCTACTCCTACATGGGCTTTACCTCCTCTTGTCTCCTTCATGGTGGGAGCACTCTGTACTTTCTCCTCTTTCTCTTAATCTAATCAATCTAATAAATCTAATAAAGTCTCTCTGAACCTTACCCTCTGGTCTATAGATTTTAATTCTTTAAATTCCTTAGATAAGAATCTGGGGTACTCCAAATTTTGTTGGTGCATTGCCATTTTGGTGTATTGGCAAGGAGCACCAAATTTCCCATTTCAGTATCTCAGTAAATGTTAGATAAAATAGCAATGATTTTGTTAAATCTCGCTAATTTGGATAATAGTCCAGTGCAGCATTGAAAAGAGGCTAGAGCAGTGGGCTTCCTGTCTTTCTGACACACTTTCTGTTTGGACCATAGTAAGAACTTTGAGCTTTAGTTTCAAGTGATCTGAGCTAGTGTAGCCTGTTTATATTTTGTCTGACTCTTTGCTGGATTCTATCCTGAGAGCTCCAAATAAATCACTTCCTTTGGAGCTCTGGTGGTATTTGCTGTTCGCTAGCACTGACTTTAGAGGCCAAACTTTATGATTTTGTTTGCCTAAATAGCAGTTAATCTTTGCAAACTCATATATATTCAGGAATCTCAAATCTGCCTTATTCATCACTGGATATCCAGGTCAGAGACAGAGATGAGATCTCTGGACGCAGGGTGACAGTGATGCAGCCATGGGGAGGTTCACTTTCTAGAGCCTGCCCCCTCTCAGTCACAGTTCTGGGAGAATTCCCTGCTGGACTCTGTATTCACAGTTTGGTTTGCTGGAAAGGGTCAGTTATGACTCAGTTTTCAGGGCTTAGGACAAAGGACCCCTAGTAGAGGTATTTCATGTAAAAATCTTTAAAGGTGTAAAGGAACAGAAATAAGCCCAAGAAGGAAATCTTTTATCTTTATAACCCACTGCTGCCCGGCAGGGAGCAAGCTGCCAAGGGCCAGTGTTGATCTCCATGCACCAAAGCAAAGCTTTGTGACCATGGTCTGCATGGGATGGCATAGCAGCCTTCCAAGGGGTGGAAGGCTGCTGTACCTCCAAGCTCTTCCAACTTTAAGAATTGAGATTTGGGGCTGGGTGTGGTGGTGCACGCCTTTAATCCCAGTACTCGGGAGGCAGAGGTAGGAAGATTTTGGTGAATTCAAGGCCACCCTGAGACTACATAGTGAATTCCAGGTCAGCCTGGACTAGAGCGAGACCCTACCTCGAAACCCCCCCCCCAAAAAAAAAATTAAAAAAAGGAATTGAGATTTGGGGAGGGAGATATCTCAGTGGGGAAAGTGTGTGCTGCTCAAGGCTGAGAGCCCCAGTTCAGATACCCAGCACTGATGTAAAGTGTTGGGGATGATGTCCTATCTCTAATCTCAGTGCTTGGGAGGCCAAAACAGGGAACCCTGAGAGCTTACTGGTTAACTAGTCTATTTGATTTGGGCGAGTTTTAGATTCAGCAAACGATACTGTCTCAAAGAAAAATAAGTAAAAGATAAGGAGAACAATTGAGGAAAACCTGTGACCTTCCCATGTATGCATACCCACATGATGAACATGTACACAAAGACACATACACATGCAAAAAGTTGAGGGTTTTTTTTGTAATGTTTGGTTTTTATTTTTGTGTCTATGTGCGCATGTGTGTGTATGTGTATGTTTGGGTGTACATGTGCCATGGCACAGATGTGGAGTTTGGCTGTCCTCTGCTCTTTGAGACGGGTCTCCCAGGTTATTTTTGCTCCTGGATTGGCTCGTCTATCTGGTCTGTGAACATCTGGATTCTTCTGGCTCCACTTCCCATTGCTGTTGACTTAGAGCTGCATGTGCCACTTTTGTATCTGGCTTTATGTAGGTGCTGAGGAATCAAACAAAGGCTGGTAGGCTTGCAACCAAGCGTGTTTAAACACTTAGCTATGTCCTTGGCTCCCAAATTGAGATTTTTGATAAAAGACCAGATTTGGGCCATTTCTTTTCAGTTATTTCAAGAAGCTGGCAGACTAAAAGGTGCTGAAATTCTCATGAGGCATTGATCTGCTTTGCCACAGAAGGGTGAACGTGGCTCCAGTGAGTATGAAATTGAATGTGCAGGACCCTTTCTTACTTTTACTGCCCCCAGTCTTCCTGTTGCTGCCCGCTAACTGCCCCATGTGGGTCATGTAACATTTCCAGATTTTTTTCTTGATTTCTGTGTAAACACATTGCAAAAAAAATTCATCATGTTTATTTATTTAGAGATGAAAGTTACTAGAACATATTGTAGCTTTCGACTTTACAAATAATTCTGTATTGAATTTTTGGCCTTTTGTTTTCTGCTCTGTGGACAGATGAGAAAGCCTGACCAGTTTTGGCTTTGTTCTGGTTCCTGTAGTTTAATAAAACTTTGTGGCCAGATCTGCACATGAATGCCTGATTATAGGAATGTGGCCCTGTGGAAAGGGCACAAAGCACTTGGGTCCCAAGTGTGTCTTGATGTCAGGAATTCAAATATGGTGGGTTGTCTTATTATCTGCCCTCTATCTTCTCTGGGAGATGGCTTCCTACGTGATGAGGAGATTGAAGCTCAGAGAGGTTTTGCAACTTGTCTGAGTCTTCTTTGCTGTCAAGTGCCCACCGTGCAGGTGAACTTGCTCACCTGAGCCCTGGACCATCAAGGGCTGCCCTGTGCTCTTCGCTTCTCCTTCTAGGCCAGGCAGCTGTGTTGCTCAATGGACCCAAATGCTAAATCAGAATCCCTGCTGGGCTGGTCGTGACACAGCATGGGTTGAGGAAGACACTTGGGATGGGCAAGACTGTGACTGTGACAGAGTGACCAGGTGCACAGATGTCGCCAGCCAGTGCTGGTCTCCTGGGCTTCCCAAGGATGCTGGTGGGCACCGTCTCCTTCTCTTATTATGAGTCTCCTGAGGCAGTGTGCCAGATGCCAGATAAGGGTGTGCACCCATGTGTGTCTTTATCCTGAAGGTGCCTGGTGCAGTGCAAGTGATTTTGATGGGGGTACCTGCCCAGTGCCTGGCCCTTCTATGCAGGTCCAGTGCCACTCAGCATTCATCTTGCTGAAGGAGCGGTAGTGTCGGGGGCATGGATTAGAATGGGAACTACTTCAGATGGCATCTGCTTGCAATAGTGATGCATTAGTGTGTTTCTTTCTTATTTATCTTCTTGAACAAGAAGTATAGATTCTCAGGTGGACAGAAATGGAAAAGATGAAATAAGGAGAGTAAACTTGTTTAGCAGAGACTCTGGGGACACGTCCTGGTCACTTTCCTGTGATATGTAGAGGCAGGACTCAACAGTCCAGATGCCTGCATTTTCTAAGGGCCACTCACAAGTGACCACGCTTGGGAATCTGGCTATTGCAGGCGGCACTCACCAGGAGGGCAGAGTAATGGAGGGGACATGGTGAAAGCACTCCTTGCCACCCTAGGGCTCATCTTCCTCCCTTCTTGTCTTCACAGCCTTTCCGTTGTGCACACTGTCATTACTCCTGCAACATCTCTGGCTCCCTGAAGCGACACTACAACCGGAAGCACCCCAATGAGGAGTACGCCAACGCGGGCAGCGGGGAGCTGGCAGCTGAAGCACTCATCCAGCAAGGTAGGGGCTTCTTGTAGCTCAGCTCCAAGCAGGGAACTTGCCAGCAGGTCCTCCCCTTCATTGTGGTGTGGTCACCACCCTCACTGTGATTCCCCAGGCTTACAGTGTTGGCTTATGTCCCAGCAGCACAGTGGGAATCTGACAGGACAGCAGCAACGGTTCACTCACACTCCCTCCACAACCCACAACAGTGTTCGTGGTTCATGTTTGTCTGTGTAGAAAGTTTGCATAGTGGAAAGTTCACGGCTTATTTTCTTTTCTTAATATTGACTGACAGGACATTTTGTTTTCCTTTGGTCCAGGCTCCCCCATCATACTCCTAAGGGCTTCTGGGGATACTGCATTAGATTCAAGTACTTAACAGCAAGTACTGAACACTAGCTGTGTTTCTAGATTTTTCTTTTTCTTCTTTTTTCAATTATAACTAAGGCTACTATAGCTGTATTTTGGGTTGAACATTTAGGATTACCTGAAAATAACATTTTGAGTACAAAAATGACTTCGTCACCATGAAAAGGGAAGAATGTTTTAGAACATTTAATGAGACTTGATGAAAACCTTTGATGGTGCTGAAAGTTTTGAGTGTTTATCTGTTTTTCAATAGTCACACATTCCCACTGACAAAGATTAGCTCCTGTGCTGCTAACATACCATATTCTGGTAATTCAGCTAAAAATGACTGCAGCCTGTGGACTTGATTGCTGCTCGTTCCTTAGTCCCGTGACTATTTGAAGCTAAAGATTGTTCTAGAAATCTGCCTCCAGTTAACAGATGTGGAACTGCAAGCCGTAAGGCAGCTGGGATGCTCTGGGTTTTCTGAGTCAGCGGAAAGCAAGCCAGCTTGGTGCAATCGCCATGAGCTAGCTGTGTCTTCATGAAGAGCATGAAGTCACTGTATCTACAGCACTTACAGGGACTGAGCTGGATGGAAGCAGATGAGTAGCTGAGAAACCTTGGGATCATTTTAGAGCCATTGGAGGTAGAGGACATGTGCCTCTCATTTTCTGGACCAGCAGTTTTATTGATCTGGGAGCAGGACTGTGCAGTGGGGAGGGAGGAGCTTGGCTGCAATCTGTATTCCTGTTCCTTGGCTCTGCCATCTGAGACTAGTTACCCCCTGTCCTTCTCGGCTCCCTCAGAGCAATGTCCAAGGGGTGGGATGAGGGGAGGGTAGGGGCGGACAAGTCCTGGCTATGCAACACAGTTTTATTCATAGTTTTGCATTTTTCCTGAAAATTGCTTTATTTTTCTTCCTTTTCTGTGCTTGGGATGGAACCCAGGTCCTTGACCATGCTTGGTAAGCACTTGATTGCTGATCTACACTCCTGCTGTCCTACACTCCCCCACCCAGCTGTCTTTGCATCACTTCTGATGATGCTCACGCTCAGGACCCCCAGGGGAGGGTGGATTGGCTTAGAGTCACCATCAGTACTGGACAGAAGGCTGGGGCTTCATTTTCACATCCCCTACACTCGTGGGTTGGATCGACAGGAGATAGACGTTTACTCTGCTGGTGGGACAGCCTCCTGACCCTGATGGATGGTACTGTCACTGCTCTTGTTTCTGGGCTTTCATCACTGCCTTGTGATATGCTGGAAACATGTGCTGAACTTGAACTGCTTTATGTCCCAAGTTTTCTGCTAACTTCCCAGGGCTCTCTGTAATCAATCAGCATTGCCTGACAGGACCTGGCTTTCACATCTAATCTTAGCAAGAGTATGTTTGGTCATTTTCTTTCATACATCTCCATCCTCTACACCCCTTTCCAGGGCCATGTTGAAGAGGAAGACTACTGTATGTCTATGACTTTTAGGAGACATTGTATTGTTGTGCTTTGGGGGAGAATAATCTCCAAAGTCAACTACCAGTAGAATCCAAGTTCAGTTTAGTAATCTTGGGGAACAGTCCTCACAGTATTCTCATGTCTGGGTGTGGGAAGGAAACGGGAAGGAGAATGTGAGATGGGATTAAATCATTTGGAAATGAATGATTATTTGGTACTATTGGAACCTTTTATTGGCTTCTGATTAAGGTCAATCAATTCTTTCCTTAGCCTTATTTTCTTCTCCACACAAAATACAAAAAATATCTTAATGAGATGATAATTTCTTTAAAATTATATAGATATAAAGGAATATGTAGTAAAAAAATAATACAAAACCATGAATGACATGTAGTTTTATCAAAATGATGCTTCAGACTGCTGAAACCAAGCACAGATTTCTTGTCTGTCAGTCATGTTTAAAGACTGTTACCCTGTGATGTATGCATGGCCATCAGTTGCTGGAAAATGCTTTCCTGTCCCCCTGCCATAGCATTCTGGGAAGGAACGGTTTGGATGCAGGTAGAGCATAGGCTAAAATGAGCTGAGATTTCCTGCATCAGATGTTTCTTTTTGGTGTGGGCTTTGGAGAAGGGCATCTTGGAGTTTTCCACCATCGTGGGTTTTCAGTGGGATGAAAGAGCTCTGGCTCCTCCCAGTAGTTGAGCATTCTGGGTAGGGAAGAATCATCCAATCACTGAGGCATAATTACTTCCACTGTAGTGAACTGTCAGTTGTCAGTTTGGAAAGTGGGAAGTGATCTGTGCATTTGGCCTGTGAGCTGGCACACATCAGCTCTGGTATACCTCTGATTTCAAGGGCACAGGAGTGACATTCCAGGAGACACCCATTCCCTCAGAGCTCTGATACTATTTGGTCCTTAGACTACCCGTAGGCACTATATAAAGGCCTTATTTCTCACTTATATTTTATATGCATTTTGAAGGCTGATTTGTCTCAGCCCTCACTTGTACATTAATATGGATTTGAGGCATTCTTCCATGCAAATGTGTTTCCCCCTTTAAGGAAGACATAGTTGGATTGCTTTAGTAGCCCTGTTTCTCCCTCCCCTAAAATATTCCTGATCCAGGTAGCTCAAGAACTGGCTCAGTGAGTGACAGGCTGTGGGGTGAGAAGATGTTTTAATGCCAAGATTTGTGATGCCTTAGCTCTCCTTCCAGAGTGTGTAGTGTGATGAAGCTGGAGCTTAGCGAATAGTTCTTCTTTAAGTGTGCATCTCTGGAGCTCCTGCAGTGTGGCCACCCCTGTGCTAGCCACTGAAACCCAGTGTTCAGTGGATGATGGAATGATGGTGGCTATTGTTATCACTGTCAGGACTTGGCAGCTGCTGCTGGGGCTACTTGTTCTGATGGCGTGATTGAAAAGGTACATCCCTTCCACCTGAGCCCTCGGTGCTGGCAGGAAGGTATTCAGCTGCTACTCCCAGTGGCTAAGTCTCCTCTGAGGCCACGGTTTTAGAGCGTCACTGAAATGAGAGGAGGTACAAGTAAGAAAAGCAGCGACAGAAAGCATGACAAGAAGGCTTCATTTTGACATCTGCTGAAATCTTTGTTATTTTGAACTACAGAATTAGAAGAATGTAAATATGCATACACGTGAACCTTGCATGTACATGCATACTGTAGTCTTTCACACCAGACTTGGGGAAAAATAACATAGCTAGACATCTAGAAACTTATTAGGTAGCCCAAAGGTCATGGGGTTTAATTTTTGGACATGTTTATTTTAAGAGTATTTTCAGTAGGGTCTGCATTCAGCAAATGCTTGCTAGATACTTGCAGTGATGAGAAGCTATGCCTTGTATTATTTTAGATGTTAACTTTCACCATGCAGTGGTCCTGTGAGGCAGGTTGAGTCGTTCCTGTTTGAAATTGATGAAGTTGACAGGAGGCAAATGACCAACCTCAGGCCACAAAATAAACAAGCAGCCAAGCTAACCCCAGTATCCTGATTCAGCATCTGGTGAGGGCATGAAGTGTGAAGTTTGTGCTTTGTGCAAGCTGCATGGTCATGTTCCAGGATGGGACTCGCTGCCAGGGTCCTATAGGTCCCATGGGGGAAACACTCTACTTTTCCTTGTTTTTGTTCTGAAGGCTAGTTAGTTATTGACCCCAGACTGATTATGGGGCCTCTTTCTCTCTCTTGTTTGGCTTTTCCTATGGATGGGAGAACGTTGCTTAAGCTCTGCCTTCCAGGGTCTCCTCTTTGGTTTTCTAGGTCAGCCTGGCTAATGAAAATGTGCACTTGTTTTTTTTCTGTAGTATTATCTAGGGGCTCCTCTTTGGGTTTCAGGGTATAAGCCTGGCTAACGAAACCATGCACTTGTTTTCCTCTGTAGTATCTTCCCTGAGCTGTTTTTCACAAGAATCCCATGGGAAGAGAGGCTAAGGTTTGATACAGGATTCAGATACCCCTGAGTCCTATGTTCAGGTCTGACCAAACACATCCATTACACTAGTAACCATCTGCTCATATGTGATCTCCACTTGATTCCTATTCCTAATTCCTCTCCTTGTTCAGTGGCAAGGAAGATTGTCTGAGTCCAAAGCCACCTTTTCATTGCCTACCTGGTAAACTAAAACTGCACTTTGTTGTGACAGTGAAGCATGACTTTATTCCGGTTTCCCCAGCATGCCTGTGTTACACAAATTTGCTATCTTACAGCTCTGAATCCCACCAAGCTAAAATTGAGCTGGTAACAAATCTGTGTTCCTTCTAGAGACTTTAGGGGAGCCTCTGCTTCTGGACTGTCCTCCCTTCTAGAGGCCACCACTCTGGACTGGCCAACACCTTTATTTCAAATCCAGCACTGCCAGTGGGCACTTTCGCATAGCACATGACTGGGACCATGTTCTTTGATCCTCTTGGAAGTCTCCTCCTTGGAATTGTATTATATCTACTCAGTGGTCCAGAATAATCTCACCAGAGTGCTTAGCTGAATCACATCTGTGAAATCCCCTCCCTATGCTAGGTACCATGTTTGGGTGTCCCAAGCATTCAAGTGTCCATATCTTTGAGGCACCTGGCACTCTGCTTACTGCATGTCATGTCCTTAAAGATATGAGCTTTGACATTTTCACGTCATTTTCTACTAAGATTCAAGAGTGTTAGAAAGTTGCTTTGGTCATGTGTGCCAATGCTGACTGCCTGCCTCCTGGACTTAGATTATTGAACAGGAAATTGAATTTTCCATAATGTCAGCCTCCACAAAGAAACACAAATATTTTAATGCCTGAAAGTTCTCTAGAATGTATTGTATTTCATAAAGAGCACAGAATGCCATGATCAGTTTTCTAAATTGCTCCTGAAACGCTTTACTTTTCCCTGGATCATCAGGCCCAGCATGGAAGTTCGGGTTTGGCCGTTCTGTTTTTGTGAAGCATTCTCCATGTCAGTGCTCTGAGCAAAGTCTCCAAGTCTTAACTGACCTTTACCTTGCGTCGCTGAAACCTTAATGAATTAGAATAGAAATTTATTTCTCTCTGCTTTGATGTCAATTAACTAGCATAGTTATGCATTCAGTCTAGATTACAAATTTCCATTTGTTGTTCTTTAATTAAAGTTACTGCAAAGGTTGAGGTTTTAATTAATGTGGTGACATTATCTTATTAAGTTCAATTTAAACATAATATAAGAATGTTTTTCTCCCTAAGTCAGTTTCTATGAAAAAGTGCTGGGAAGGAGTCTCTCATTTCATTTCAAAGCCTTCATTTGACCTCACATAGTTTGCTATCGGTCTTGGTACATGTTAACTCTTTTCTAAGGACAGGCAGGTTCACCCTGCCCAAGGGCAAAGGTAGAGAGCCTTTCTTGGGAAAGGTGTTCACAAGTGATCAGGCAAAGATGAAAAGTGAGGTGGACAATTGATGATAACACGAGGTTAAAAGCTAAGGTTATCTTCTGGTTAAGAAAGAGTTAGGCCATTTGATTTTGTTTGATCAATGAGGTGAAGAGTGTTTGAGTTGCCAAAAGTAAGACCCATGTGAGCTGCCTTTTCTGGACAATGTTTTGGAACTTCACGATTGGGTGTCCATGCCATGTCTCTGCTGATGACAGGAGCTCTTGACTTTGTTTCTCTTTTTTGTGGGGTCTCCCTTTGCCGTCTTTCACACTTCCATGGAGGATTGGGCCAGAGCAGTGAGATGAAGGTGTGAGAAGAAGCCCTGTTGGCTTCTAGTACTGCTGTGATGGAGAGTCAGACACTCCAGTTACATGACCAGTCTCTGTAGAGACCCCACTGCACGGGATTGGTTCAGGGTATGGTGTGTGATGAATCCCCATGAGACTCTTCCTTAATGTTCCTGGAAAAAGTCAATGTCAGTACAGCCTTTCTCTACCTTCTCTACCTTCTCAGTGCTTCAGTGGTCAGCTCAGTGCTTTCACTGCCTGAACATCCACATCTCTGTGATTGGTTCAAGTACAGAACAGGAGAAATGGGGCACATTTGGACATTGTTCAGTGTGCCCATGGATGATTTTGAAAGGCCTGAGTGTGAGGCTTTAGGATCAGAAACAAAGGATGAGAGCTGGAAGGTTGCTTTAGAGCACAGTGTGGGTATCACACTACACAGGAAGAGTAGGCTTTCTGAGTTGGTTAAAGCACTTGCTGTGTAAGCATGAAGGCCTGAGTTCAGATCCCCAGAACCTATGTAAAGCTGGACGTAGTGGCACTTGTCGGCAATCCCCATGCATCCGTGGCCAGATAGGAGCTTGAGACAGGAGAATCTCTTGAAGCTCACAGGCCAGCTAGCCTGGCATTCCAGTGGCAAACCACAAGAGACCCTGTCTCAACAAGGTAGAAGATGAAGACCAACTCCCAAGGTTGTACCCTGACCTCCACACCTGCATTGTGGCGTGCACACACACATCTGCAGTAACAGCCACCCACACAGACCCACACATGCACAAAGATTTTTTAAAGTATGTTTTCTTTGGAAAGTGTAGTTTGCATTGCTATTTAGTATACAGGTGTAGTGGTCCCAGCATAGTCGAGGGTTAAGGAGGTAAGTATGGAGCTAGACAGTTCTTGCTGTTTGCAGTCTACCTTAGAAATGGTAGTACAGGCTGGAGAGATGGCTGAGTGGTTACAGGTGCTTGTTTGCAAAGCCTGACTAGCTCAGGTTTAATTCCTCAGTACCCCCATAAAGCCATGTGCACAAAGGGGCACGTGAGGGAACTCTGATGGGGGATGGCTCTGGATTTGCCATGAAGATTTGGTAGAGAGAGAAGCACCTGAAGATATTGGTGAGGTGGGGGCTCCACAAGACCAGCTTGAAGGTCTGTAGCGTGGGTTCTTTGTCTGGAATCAGAGAGAGGAGGCAGGAATGAAGGAGTTTGGGGAGGGTAGTGCAAGAGGGAAGCCTTACCAGAACAATAAGTGGAGCCTGAACTAGATGGCAGTGTTGTTTGTCCTGACTTCTCTGGGCCCAACTGGTCTGTCTACAAGAAAGTATTTGATTGGAGGAAAAACATATGGAATCCTTCAGAGGAAGAGAGGTAGCAGTCAACACTTAAGCAGGCTAGATTATTTGGACTAATCCTCACAACCCAAACCCAAAACCCTATAAATAATTTAAGATACCTTAAAAGATCCAAAAAAAAAAAAAGTAGAAGAGCATCTGCACCTGAAATAGCACAGTTTAAAGGAGAACACATCCCAGAGAATCCAGTGCTAGTGAAAGAGGGAGGGAGGGAGGGAGGGAGGGAGGAAGGAAGGGAGGAAGGAACAAGCACTCCATATGAGATGAAGGTGAGTTTTGTTGCCTGTAGTTCTGATATCCAAGTACATGGTCAAAGGAATGGAGTCCTGGCAGAGAAAACCTGGGGCAGAGCGGAGCAGAGCAGAGCTGAGCAGGGCAGGTGGCAGGAGAAGGAGAGGCTCAATGGTTTGCCATTGGGGCCTGAACTACTAGAACTATATAGTCCCCAAACCCCAGAAACCCATGCAGGTGACTCTAGTGAGGGTGGTGTTGTCCAGCCCAGCCCCATGTAAAGGACTGACTTTGGCCTAGAGAGTGGGTGTATAGCATCCAGGATCCCCACTGACCTTCTACTGGGAGAAATTGCACCTCCTATTCACTTATTAGTGTCCACTCTCCCATAGTAGTGCTTCTTATAAATTTTAGAAAGCTAGTCTTTCCCATGACCTTAAGTTTTTTTTTTTTTTTACCTTGAGCTTTACATCCTCCTAATTAAGGTATCCAGACACTTCCTAGAACATGTGCAAAATTTAATCGGTTCAATAAACAGTGACACTTCAGGATGTGACCAGCTTTTTAATTTATTCTTTACTGGGAAACTCACTGCAGAACTTATAACCATGACTTAGATTCTCATGGAAAGGGGCTTCAGAATCCAGCTCCTGATCTTAAGTGTTTTGGGGCAAAGAAGACTGAACAAAGGAGCAATTGCTCTTCAGTGACTTTAAAAATGTCTATTTCAAATAAAAACATGCAAGAATGACTTCAGTTACTTTCCCACTTGGCCAAGGGGAGTGTGCCACTCATTTCTGTCTGGCATCCAAACATCAAGCAAGATGTGTTCAGTAAGAGAAAATATACTGGTTTTTAAAATCTCTACCCTGAACAGCATATACTCTGTTGCTGTTGTAATCCAATAACAGGATCAGTTTGGCTAGTATGTATGTGCTGGGGGCAAAATAATTCCCTCCTTAGATCCAGGGCATGTGGATAGAAGGAGCAGTGTGGTATTGTTCTGTGTTGTGAACACCTCTTTCTTCTGTCCATGCTTGCAGGTGGTTTGAAGTGCCCTGTCTGTAGCTTCGTGTATGGCACCAAGTGGGAGTTCAACAGGCACTTGAAGAACAAGCACGGCTTGAAGGTGGTGGAAATGGATGGAGACTCCAGATGGGAGGTAACTTTTTGGAGTGTGGTATTATTGATTTGCATTTCTAAACACTTATGATGATTCAGGCAAGCCTGAATGGTTGGGAAAGTTTGGCAAACTTTCCAAAGCATGGCCTGGGTACCAGTGAGTGAGATCTGGGTTCACGTGTTGATTCTTACTCTTCTGTGAATGTTTGCCTTGACCTCACTGATGCTTCACTCTTGCTTACAAATCCTGCTTCAGATGTTGCTTCTGACAGAGTAGAAGGCAGGGGTATGTCCCTGTCCTCACTGAGAGAACTGGAAAGGGCCTCATTTCTTGATGTAGGGCCTCCTCTTCCTCTACCAGTGACATATGCTCCTTCCTTCCCTAATGATGTGAAGCATTCACCATTCTGAGAGCCAGAAGCCACCACTCATGGGACTGACTAACTGTGGTCACTTAAGATCAGGCTTCTCAGACTCAGCACTGTTTATGCTCTAATCTGGATGGTTGCTTGTAGGGTCTGTGTGTTGTATCTTATGGGAGGTTTAGCTGCAGTTTTGGCCTTTTCCAATCAGATAGCAGCAGCATCACCCTGCTGACCCCCATCGAGAAACCAAGATTGTTCTCATACACTGTCGGTTGTCTTTGTCAGTTAAAATTGACCCCATTTCATAGGAGAACTTTATAGGACAGCCAGTGGTTAGAAGGGCTTTAAAACACAGTCCACGACATACGAAAATAATAAAGCATGATGATGTGGAGCTCATTTCAGAAGAAATGAGAAAGGGTGGGTCAGTAGGAAGGCATCTTTAAACATCACTCATAATAGAATGAGGCAGAGGAGCAAAATAATCATCTTCATAGGGTCAGAAAAGGCATCACAAAAAAAACCAGTGTTCATCTCTTATAAATACTAAGCAGAGCGTGATGGATCCATTCTTTAAAAACATGTTTTTTATTAAGTAAAACTTTGTATGAATAGCTTGCTGGTAGGCTCTATGGGCTGGAGGGCGATGAGTTGTTCAAACAGCAGTCAGTTTTTTTGGGGGATGCAATGCCTCTGCATATTCTCCCCACCATAGCTCCTACAATCTTTCCACCCTGTCTTCCGCAAAGTTCTCTGAGCCATGGTGGGTGAGTTTTAAGTCTGCTTTAGTGTTGTTAAGCTCTTAGTATTTTCTAGATTTCAGCTTTGGAGGGTTTTGAGTATCCTCAGTGTCTGTTTTCATCATCCTGGCTCCATGTTATAAGGCTTACTGTGGGAGCAGAACACTTACTCTTGCTCTGTGGTTTCCCTTGAGCCCGAGGGATATGACTGGGTGATTCATGAGATTCCAGAAGGGGAAGAGGACTTCATTGGGAATTGGGCTAGAGGCAGTTCATGTGATATTCTAGCAAAGAAATTGGCTGTAGTCTGTGAACTTGAAAGAAGTTGAATTTAAAAGTGATGAACTCTCGTGTTGGGCACAGGAATTTTCAAGGCAAAATAGCATTGAGTCTTCAGCATGGCTTCTCTTTGCTGCCTTGATTAAGATTTATAGTGAAAGAGTAAAATACAGAGCAGAAAGATATGAAAAATATAAAGTTTGACACAGAAAGGAATGTAAGCAAGTTTAAAGTCCCAGGCCCAGAGACCAAAGGGGTCTTCCCCTTGGCATGTAATTGTTTAAGATATCACCATTAAAGGGAAATACTGTACTAAGAAGATGCCCTGGGGACAAAATCAACCCATTGAAGGCTCAGGATAAGAGAGAACTGGCTGTCTACCATGAGATGGGTCACCTCCAGCCATCTATCTACCTGTGCCCAGATGTCATTACAGAGGAAGCCGTGACACAAACACTGCCCTCTTGAATAGCCTGAAACCAGTTCCAGGGAGACATTGAGAGATGCTGTCGTCACTCAAACCTCATCAAAACAGAGATCCAGAGTCTATAGAGAAAGCAACACTAAATCAGATCCCTATTTTGCCCTTCAGGCTCAGGGAACATTGCTGAAGAGGGGGCATCAAGATTTTAAGAGCCACAGGGTGGGTGGGAATAGCCTAAGACACCCCTCACTCCACCCGGCAGAGACCAACTAAAGCCTCTTGGTCCCCACAGTGAATACCGATAACCCCACTAAAGAAGACCCTCAGCAGAATTGGAGCAGGGAAGATGGGGTCTAAGAGTATGACTGTTTTATAAAACAAAAGCAATTAAAAATAAGAAAGAATGCAAATTTGTTTGTAAGGAAATGCTCCCTGTTCTCCAAGGTCAGCATAGAAAAGCTACTGAAGTGTATTCCATGGGCTCCAGGCATTGTCCATGTGGTACTGATTTTTGAAGAATGAAAGATGTATGGGGTCATGGCATATTGCATCTTGATTTTACTTGGCTCACATTTTAAATACTGTCTTGAGTCTCAGATGAGAACTTTAGACTTGCACAGTGTTGGAACTCTGAAAGACTCTGAGGACTTTTGAAATTTGACCTAATGAATTTTGCATTATGAGGTGGCCACAAGGATGGACTATGACTTAACTAAAAATGTTTTCATGCCAGTTTGACAACTTAAGAAAAAGGTGTGAGCTTTTGAGTGATAGATTTTTGATTCTTGTCTCTGTTATCTTTAAACTGACTTTGAGCCTTTGTGTAAGCATTGAAGTCTTAAAAACATACAGTCAGCCAGTAGATTGAAAGGTGAATAGGACTGGGAGGCATGCTGCAGAAAATGCTAGATAGTTGTGATGGTACATATTGTCCAATTTGACAGGACCTGGAATCATCTGTGATGGATTACCTCGAATAGATTAATCTTAGAGCATGTCCACACAAAGGATTGTCTTGATTAGTTTAATTGAGGGACGGTCTACCTCAATTGTGGGCAGCACCGTTCTGTGGGCTGTGGTCCTGACTGCAGAAGCAGGAGAGAGCTGGCTGAGCATCAGTATTCATCACTCTCTGCTTCCTTAAGCTCCTGCCACCATGCCTTCTCCACCTTGATGAACTGTAACCTGAAACACTAAGATGAAATAAACTCCTCTTCCCTTCGACTGGTTTTTGTCAGGTATTTTGTCTCAACCACAAGAAGAAAACTAATACAGTGACCTCCTAATGGTGTTTCTGAAAGATATTTTGATATTTCTGAAAGAATTTCCTTTGTGTACTATGATTGAAAAAGTAAATGACAAAAACTGCTAACATTAAAAAGAAGAGACAGCCAGTCAAGGTTGGTTTCCTGCAGAAAGGGCTCAGTGGAAGTCTCAGAGCATTCTTCCCTGAAAGGAAACCCAAATCTGACTCACTTCTAGGTTCAGACCTAACTCCCAGTTGGCAGCCTGCAGAGGATGGAGGAGCATGGAAATTGCCTCCAGGTGAGACCCTGTACACAGTCCTGATGGCTGGGAGCTCTCTGTCTACTTTCTCTATAAATAATCTGCAGGGGGTTTACGAGGAGCAGACAGAAGTGAGGGAAGCATATGGATTGTGAATGTCTTATGGCTTATCAATCACTTCTAATGTGTGAACCTCATTTAAGTTTGATTTGAACAAATTATTTTGAAAATGAGATCGCTGGGGAAGTGCAGACATTAGAGACATTAAGCATTGCCTAATTATTTGATGGCATGGACTTACTGTTATTTTTGAATGTGACAGTGGTATTACAGTTGACTTTGTAAAAGTTTTAGCTTTCAAGGATACATTCTAAAACATTTGTGGAAGAAATGATGTCTTCTGGATTTTCTACTAAGCCATCCAAGGCAAGCATGCATGGAGAGAGTGGATCTGAAAGTTTAGTGTGTCTATCTTGATGCATAAGTGTCTGTGTGTGTGTGTATGAGTGTGTGCATGTGTGTATATACATGTGTGTATATGCAAAGGCCATTGAGCTACCTTAGTCATCCTCAGGAGCACTGCCCACCAGCTTTGAGACAAGGTCTCTCATTAGCCTGGAGCTTACTAGTTAGAGTAGACTGACTGGCCATGGAGTTCCAATAATCTTGTTTCCACGTCAGCACTAGGACTACAGGCATGTGCTATCATGCCCAGCATTTCACATGTGCTCTCAAGGTCAAACTCAGTTCCTCATTCTTGAGAAGCAAGAACTTTACCAACTGACCTGCCTCTCAAGCCTCAGAGTTTCTTGAGTGATTGGTTTTTGAATCCTGTTATCTATAAACCGTTTGACTTTGAGCCATTGTTTAAGCACTGCAGTTTTACAACCATATAGTAGGCCAATAGATTGAGAGCTGAAAGGGTTGAGACCTGTGCTGTGGGAAGTCTTAAGGTCTGTATGTAGCCCCAAGTGAGCCCTTAGTACTGTTGGCAATGACTCCTAACCTTCTATCACCATCCAGGTTCAGTGATCAGCCTCCTGTTGACCTGAGTCCATTTTGTAAGAATGTTCTCTCTCTTTATGGAAAAGCATTGGAGTGCCAAGTCAGGATGTAAAATCATACACCTTGGCAGGTTATTATTTTTATAAATACATGCTGTAGTGTCCTTGGCTTCTGAAGACTTCATTTCCAGAAGATTCCAGGACCCTTATTAGAGCCATGACCCAACAAGAGAGTCAACAGAGAGCCATCTACTTGAATCCTTAAGTGACTATTGAGAAGCTGGGCACAGGCTGGTCACCAGTAGAATAACATACTGCCTGTTCTCAGTTTGGACTGTCACCTGGCTCCCAAGAATGCCTTGCAGAGAGCACTATTCTTGCAGACAGATTTTGTTATTGCATAGGTTCCCAGTGTGAGAGGCACACTGTCCTTTCTGACATGCTTATTATATAGCTCCCAGCGTGAGAGGCACACTGTCCTTTCTGACATGCTTATTATTTAGGGTCCCAGCGTGAGAGGCACACTGTTCTTCCTGACATGCTTATTATATAGGCTCCTGGCATGAGAGGCACACTGTCAGGAACGCCTTGCGGAGAGCACTGTCCTTCCTGATGTGGTTATTGCATAGCTCCCAGTGTGAGAGACGTGCTGTTAGTGACGAAGGTATTCATAGATCCAGAGTTTGCTGGTGTGTTGCTTAATGGTACTTTAAAGGAAATGTTCTTCTTCCTTTTTTTTTCTTCTAATTCCTGCATTCATCAGATACTCATTGAGTGTCTAGTATATGTCAGGCTGGAATAACCTAAATGAACTTGGTCGGTGAACTGTGAAAGGACAATTACGTGCTGCTCCAAAACTCTGTCAGTTACTAATGAATGCTAATAGAGCATAACACTGGTGCCTATAAACTTTGGCCAAAGTCCTCCTTTTGTTCTTTACTGGTGAGATTCATGGCTCCTTCCTTAACCTTACTAGTAAAAGATCACTGTTGATATTTAATTCTGTGAATATCTAGTCTCGCCTCTTCTCTCTGTGAGGTACAAGATGCCTGTGAAAGTTCTTTCAGCTGCTTCTGTCGCCACAACTCCTAATACTGCAGAGTTGGCTTAGCCTATCATATATTTCATGAAAAAGATTGAAGTGAATAGCTAAGATTCACTGGACTCACACCATGTCCCAGAACCTGTGCTTTTTATGATCACATGTCCTCACTTCCCCGATTTTCCTCTGTTGGTCACATGGAGGAGGTCCAGTGCTTAGAGGCAGTGTTAGCAGTGGGAGGAGAAGAGAAGCCTGGGGAAGAACATGTGCAGAGTCTCTAAGCTTGAAAAGTCCTGGATATGTCCAAGAGACTCAGCCTCTGCTGCAAGCCTGGGGAGCAGGAAGCTTCCATCACAGGTGGCATTCAAACGTCTCAGACCCTGAAGAGAAGCTGTCATTTGAGAGGTGTGTTGATTGGAACAACTGGTTTTCAGGGATGTCATATTAGTGTCATATGAAGTATTGTTTGTTGTGCCTTATCCTGGAACTTTGGAGAAGCTTTTAATCTTTCAGAAGGATGCTAAAATACTTTGGGTTTTTTTCCCCTTTAGCCAGCAACAGAAACTCCTGAGGAGCCCTCCACCCAGTATCTCCACATCACAGAGGCTGAAGAAGATGTTCAGGGGACACAAGCCGCTGTGGCTGCGCTTCAGGACCTGCGATACACCTCGGAGAGTGGTGAGGACAGACCTGGCTTCCATCGCCTAGAACTGCTCTTCGCATGATGAATGAACTTGCAAATGAATGATGTCTATCCACTGACCCACCTCAAAACTCCTTTCCCAGCATTCTGATACTATAAACAGCCCTGTTGTCAGGATTCAGGATATCTTCCTCTTTAAATCTTCCAGAATGAGTCCAGCAAGGATGGAGCCCTATTGCAGGGTTGCATGACTTCCCTACATGGGTCAAGTTTACTTCCTGGAACAGCCATCTGCAAGGAGTAGTTTGTAACATTGTCACATGGCAACCGTGCAGGTGCTTTGCCCTGCACATGGAGGATGGGGTGTCCTGCTGCCATATCCTGGAGCCTGCACTCCTGACTTCTCCTCAGGACACTGTCTCTCCAATCCCATGCTTCCACATGGCCATCTTTTCTAAGGGCTTCACTCCAGATGGACCAAATGGTCTCCACCTGTGTGCTAAGATTCACCTCATTCTTCCTTAAAGGCCAGATTTGGATTTTTACATCAAATATTATATTTTCTAAAGTTTAGAAGCTTTAAAAGCTAAATGCCTGTGCCACATTAGTGCTAGTTGGGGCATTATATATGGAAGAGGTGTTGTCCAGTGGCTCTGTTCACACAGTCCATGTGTACTTGGGACTGAGGTCAAGAAAGCAGGTTTAAAGGAACCAGGCGCATAATTACTGAGACACCGAGTGAGGAAATACTCTTTCTGCCCAACCTTAAATCCTTAAACCCCAGGTTGTAAGTAAGCTGCACTGAAACTCCTGTGGGCCAGTTTAGGGAGGGAGATAAACTGTTAGTGTAAGGTGTGTCAGAGGGCACTGGTGAGAGAGCACCTCATTTTTGCACATGTGATCAGAGTTGAGCTGTTAGGCATGGCTCCCAGCACTGAAGGTCCTGTCTTGTGTGGGCTGCCATCCGTCATGCTCAGGGATGTCGGTGATTGCCATAGGCCTGAAGTTCATCCTCTGAACACACATAGCGCTGGCCTCCAGTGTCGTTCCCTGGCTCTTCAGATACAATTCCAACTTTGGGTTTCAGCAGGCCAGAGCACATACTTCACCTCCTGGCTGTCTGCTTTCTCTTGCTTGCCAGCCCTGTCTGTGCTGCCCTGGCTCGGTTCCGTAGCAATCCTGGGCTGCATTTCTCACCTGTATGGCTCCAGTGCTTCCTGGATACAGTCTGGTCCCTTCCCCCTCACTTTATCTTCTCTACACGACTCTGCCACACGTTCAGCACTCAGTTCATATGTCGTCCACTGGGATCCCATTAGACCTTCCGGTACCACACCCCTCACTGTTCTCCCTGTGCTGTCATATTTTACTTGCACTTGGGTCTCAGAGCCTGTGAGAGAGTGGGTTGCATTAGGTCTTTATATTTCTAGTGGAATCTGCCTGGCTGACTGATGGCAGAGCTGGATAAATTTGATCATTGGGGAAAGGAATGGAGGAGGAATTGAGTCTGATCTCAGCAAGGCTTTTGGGTAAATGTGTTAGTCTGTGGAAGTTCAGGCTGCATCATTTCCAAGGATATAGGGGGGTGTAGCTATGGGATGATGGGTGGTGTGCTGTGAATGTATACAAGCCAGTCTTGTGTCAGGTCCTCCCTGCTGCATAGAACATGTAAGACTCACCTTCTCTGATCTCTTGTTGTTGGATCCACATTGGCACATGGCCTGTAGTTGCCCATGAGTGCACAAACATTGGCTAAGACTTGGTATTAGGAAACATGGAGCAAAAGCAGTAATTTCCCTTTTAATAAAGTAATGATCAGGGTGAGGATGTGTTCAGGGGGATTAAAGATAGGAGGCAGATGGAGAGAAAGCAGGAAGTGTGCTAAGTTGCTGCCCTGGTGATCTGGGTTCCAGACTTATAACAAGATTAAAACAGAAGCTGAAGCGTAGATTGTTCTGGAGTTTGAAGTCCTGCTGGCTGGATAAATGGGACATGCTTGGATGCTTCACCCATCACCTGAAGAACTTTTCATTGACTATCTATGATGCAGTGAAGAGAAACCAGCTATGCAGTTGTAAAGTGTGAATTGAAGTTTTGTGTAGCCATGTGGAGAGTCATATCATCTTGGCTTTATTTCCATGTTTGTGATGTCTTTGTCCCAATGGCCTGAGCTGACCTCTGCTGTTTTGTACCTAAGTAACATATCCACCAAATAGGGGACATATCATAATGTCATCTCCTCACTGTTTACTCTGGGAAACATTCATGTAGAAAATGCTTAGTGAGCTTTAAAGTACAGGACAAGTTGTTTCTCCTGTCAGAACGAGTGGCACTGAGAATCTGTGTGCCTCTGGGTCACCCCTCTGGTGACCAGGATCACATTGGATGCCTTAATTGCTTCTTCCTTGCAGGTGACCGGCTGGACCCCACAGCTGTGAACATCCTGCAGCAGATCATTGAACTGGGTACAGAGACCCACGATGCTACTGCTGTTGCCTCAGTGGTTGCCATGGCACCTGGAACAGTAACTGTGGTGAAACAGGTGAGGACTGTCTTCTCTGAAATATCCACATCCACGGGCCACTGCCCACATCCTGCCTTGTTTTGGGGCTTTAGCTGGCCTAAGGTAAAGATTGGAATGAAATCTGTATAGTCTTAGGAGTTCTCTTCCTCCTTGAATTATCATGGGATTGTGTGTTCAGTGGCTGCACTTTTGAGGATGTGTTCACTGTATTCCAAAAACACCGGGGCTTCAAGGATTCCCAGAATGCAAATAATAACACACACACATTTGTCATATCTCTGCTGAAAATCTGCCATCAGCTC
Source organism: Zapus hudsonius (assembly GCA_004024765.1). Taxonomy (NCBI): domain Eukaryota; kingdom Metazoa; phylum Chordata; class Mammalia; order Rodentia; family Dipodidae; genus Zapus; species Zapus hudsonius. The sequence continues at coordinate 49,819 of PVHP010001929.1, read as the reverse complement.
TGAGATTCCACCAATAAGTAAACTGTTGGTGTGAGGCTGCTAGAGATGCCCAGGAATATTTTCCTACAAACTACCTTTTGAAAATTGTATCTAAGCCAGCACTCGGGAGGCAGAGGTAAGAGGACCTTCATGAGTTCAAGTCCACTGTGAGACTACATAGTGAATTCCAGGTTAGCCTGGGCCAGTGTGAGACACTACCTCAAAAAAACAAAAAAAGAAAGAATGAATGTATTGACATATGTTCATATGTTTAGCATCACCCAGGAGAGGAAGAGAAAGATGTGTTTTAGAAGAAAGTTTCCTTTACTAAATTAATAGTCACACTGCTCAACTCATTTCCTCCTCTGTCCTCATTAGGGACTTCACCATCTGTTAGAATGTGGTGTGTTTGGTAATCCAAACATCCTTCCTGTCTGCTTATACCTGCCTCTCCATCCCCTGTCTCCTGCTTCATTTTAGGAAAGATTTAGTTAAGCTTTCACAGGATCTTTATAGATAGAAAACAAAATCAGTAACACATCGGAACCAGAGAACTATATGCTTTGAAATAAAATTCAAGTTCAAGGAAAAAGTTGAAATGTAGACCATTGAGTTTTACATGGTTATCTGTTCTTTTATTGAGTCAAGTGTTATGCATTGAGTCCCAACTACTGTCAGTAAGGATTCTGGTTGCTGGAGTTTGTTGATGGAATGAATGCCTGCCATCCAGCTGGTTACACTCTAGTGGGGAAAGGCATCTGACAGGAGCAAAGCAATGTGACATCAAGTGTCAAACAAGTTCATGGAACACACTGGGAATCAAGGAAGGGCAGAACACAGGGCCAGGAGATATGTGGATTGGAGGCTGTAAATTTGGTTCTGAATTTTCTCACTGAAAATAAGGAAAAATAAAAGTTATTTCAAGAAGAACATACAGCATCTTGACACTAATAAATAAAAATATTTCATAGAAAGGCTTTCCCATTTGGACTTCTGAATCTCATTGACCTGCCTCTGAGTTGTGTCACTGCTGTCCCCATGGCTGTCCTCTACGTGTGCTCAGGGCGCAAGGCAGAGCATGACAGTCATGCCAGACTTGCTTCACTCTGTAGCTCTTGATCCCTAGATAACGTTTGACTTACCTTCCTCCTTTATGTTGTTGCTTTCTAGAAGGTCTGGGACAAAAGTTGGATATCAGGCAGTTGGATGCTTAAGGTTGAAACAAGCTCACCACACATCAAGACATTTTAGATGTTCTTGGCATTTCCTAGGTTGCATCATTCACTTTGTCTTACAAATACCTGCTGAGATGTTTCATTTGCATTGTAAAATATGGAGTCTTGAGCTATGGCCAACACTTCAGGAAGGGTCTTCATGGAGCAGTATCAGAGGACGGATGCTCCTTACATGCTGAGTGCTTTGGAGGGTGCAGGGGTGCTAGGATTCTGACTTGTGTCTTTCTACGCACAGGATTGATTTCCTTCTACTCAGGGACGTGATTCACTGAGCATCGCAGGCAGTGCCATGAGGTAGGAGGTTGCAGGACTTAGGATACCGCCTTCATTGCTTCTAGCCATTAGCCTGACAGCTAGACAAGAAAGGAGGCAGATGGATATCCAGTACAACCAGCACACACAGGAGGGGAAAACAGAGTACCTCTGAGAGAATCTTCTTTCTTACTGCAAACTCAGGGCTGTGCATGGTGCTGTCAGTCAGATAGAGTTGTGAGGAGCTAACTGCATTTGGAAACATTACCAAGAAAGTTTGTGGTATGGTCATCACGTTGTATGCTGCCTAGCTTTCAGTGGCTGTGCCAGGTAGAGTTAGGAAAAGGAGAGTTGATGGATGTGTGGATGGCCACAGAGACATTCAACCTGCCTGCACCTGAATCAGAAGGACAACTATCCCTGGCTCTTCCAGGTAAAGGAATGCCCCTGTGAACCATTTGTTTCATTATTGATATTATTTTGGCTCTTTTATTACCAAATGGATTTCTTTTTATTTTAATTAAACTCTGACAGGATTTTCTTTAGTCAGGGAGTTATGTGCTGAGTGTGTTGAACCTTTGTTATAAGTCTTATAACACATGTTGTTACTTTTGTAAGGAGCATGTGACCTTGGTATTGGTGATAGCCTCTTGCCCCAACCTAAGACAGTACACAAAGTAAGAGCTCAATAAATATTTGCAAGTCTGGATTGTATTGTGAGTTTTGTGTTTTGACTCTCAAATTAGTATTGGAGAGAAAAAAAAATCAAGAACATCTTGTTACAAAGCATGTGAGGTGATCTTGCAGAAGAAATGTTTTAAATTATTGTTGAATACCACATTTTCATATTTTTAAAAGGTTTCTTTTATATATATCTTCTACAGGACCAGAAACACATTCAATATTGTATTAGTCCCGATATTAAGAACAGACAGGATTTCTTTCCCATATAGACAAATGGTCATATGCTATTTATAACTCTACTTTTCCATGATTTCTTTATGCCAATAAAAAAGAGTTATCATAATCCATCATTGATAATTTGTTAGTTTTCCATTGATGTGACAAAATGCCCCAAATCAATCACGTGATAAGGAGGAAAGATTTATTTCCACTCATGGTTTCAGAGGTCTTAATCTATAGTTTCTGGTCCTATCACTTTGGGCTTGTGGGTAAGAGGGAACATCATGGTAGGAAGTGCATGGTGGAACAAAGCTGCTCACCTCCCAATAATTGGGTCACAAAGAGGGAATGAAGATTCTGAGGATCCCAGTAACCCCTCTGGGGCACATCCCTGTAGCTTGACTTAATTCCACAAGACCTGCCTTTTTTGCTGCCTCTTAAGTAGTGCCACCTGCAGGTCTAAGCCTTCAACATGTGGGTATTAGAAACATTCCCTGATACAAACTATAGCAATAATTAAAAATAACCATTCCTAAATTTTCAAGTTGTCAGTTTCTAGAATGAAAAGAAAGGCAGAGCTGTGGGTATGCTGACAGTGTTGAAAAACCAAGTGCCAAGAAAATAACTATTTTTCAAATTACTTTTCTTGTGGCTTTTTAAGGGGATGTATCAGATTTGCTCCCTCCCATCCCACCTTTGGACATGGAAGCATATCTCCAGTAATTCCCTGTTTCATCTCTCTTTTCTCAAGGTTCCACATCAGCATTGGGAGTACTCATACAATACTGGCATGCCCACTGTTAGCCTGGGGACAGAAGCAAATGACCTTCTTACTGCAAATAAGCATGCCTTTGTTAGATTAAACAGTTTTCCTTAAATGTTTTTCTCCTTTTATTGTCCCATGGGGTTTTGTGATGAGGAGACTTATGTAATAAAACTGCTTAATCAGGTTTTCTTAGCTCACAGGTTTGGCCATTCAAAGTCCAAGATCTAGTGACCCATTTCATTTGGTCTGGTCAGGGAGGGGGATGGAGCCTGTATGGGAGCAAACCATCACATCTTGACCCAGAGTAGAAAGAGACCAGAAGCCCACGGCCTACTGTGAGGACCTGTAGCCAATGTGTCAAGGAACTCTCAGCCACCTCTCAGAGGTTCCACCATCTTCCACTAGTGTCCACCCTTCCAAGCCTGCAGCCATAGGCCTTATGGGACACAAACCAACCTCTAAACCATAGCAGAGTCATCCTTTTATGCCACTTGGGCCTTCATTTTATGAATTGATCTCCACTAACAACTGAGGAGGGCCATCTTCTTAAACTCAGTTGGCCAACTTAAATAATAATCTTATACCCCAAAGCCACACCTAGAATGAAGTGTGACCAGGTACTTGGGTACCTTGTGCCATATCAAACTGACACACAAAACTAACAGTCACATACAGGAGTACATTTTAGTGTGAGGGTCTTTGCCAAGAGGAAGTTATTATTTACTCCAGGTGTGGAAACTGTGAGGTGTGCAAGGGAAGATCTTTCTTTAATGATTTTACAGGGATCTGGAAGTCTCAGGAGCTCTCACACATGCTGGCAGATCACATTTCTGTCACAACTGAGATTTTGATTCAGAGCTCAGGATATGTTCTACACCTCCCAAGGACAGCATAGTTGGAGAGATATCAGCACAGCTATGGTGACTTGGGCCCTGTCACCCCCATGGTCAACATCAGGACTATAGTGCCCTGGCTTCCTGGTACTGGATTGTTTCTGTGGTAATGGTTATTAGCTGTGTTCTGATTTGGCAGGTCTGTGCCTTTGTCCCTGGCTCATATGCAGAAGAGTGTTCCACTTACCTCCATCCCATTCGGTCTTGTCAGTACCCCCAGGGTCTCCACTCTTATTTTCCCTTGATGTACCAGATGCTTCTGAGCTATATGCTGGTGCCCTGGTAGCAGGGAACAATTACAGCTGCCTCCTGCCATCACTTCTTACATGCCACCTGAGCTCAGCCTGGTTTGTCAGCGTCATGTGGTCCTATTCTCCGCAGATACCAGTGCTGAGCTGCGGGTAAGAGAAGACAAGGTTGAGGCTGTGGTTTGAGTACCCAAAGCCCACGTTGAGTTACTACTGTAACAGTGTTGAGGGTGCAATCCTAATGAGAGAATTGGGTCATGGGGCCTCCACCTTCCTGAAGGGATGAAGGCCATTATCTCAAGGGTGTGTTGGTGGCCTCAGGATCTGTGTGTGAGTGTGTGTGAGTGTGAGTGTGAGTGTGTGTGTCTGTGTCTCTGTCTCTCACGTTTGCTTGCGTGCCCTTCTGCCATGCTAGGATGCAGCAATAACGCTCTCAGTAGATACAGGAGGGTCCTTCCGTCTTGAACCCCAGTTTCTATACTAAGAGCCAAATAATCTTCTGTTGTTTAATTTACCCAGACCATGGTATTCTGTTATAGTTGCAGAACAAGGAGTTAAGAAATTCCAGCTCTGCTCAGATTGACTCACCTTGTTCTCCCAGCTGCTTCCAAACATGTCCTTTGTCAACTTTGGTTTTGGCCATGGAAACCGGCCCTGCAGGCTGAGAGCTGGGAGAGGAGCAGCAGAGCCTCCTGCTTGTGCTCCAACTACAGAACTGAATCTGCAAGGCCATTCATTTCTTTATGGAAGACATTATATTGGTTGCCAGCCAGCATTAGTCTTGTCTGTTATTTGCAGTTTATTATTTTTGAAGAGAGGTCATGTACTTCTCTTCCACATGAGTTGCCTGTTGTCAAAGAAGACATGCCCTGTCTGGCCACTTTGAATGCAAGGTATTGAGCACCCTGCTCATGGAACACCTGGACTGTGTCTGGTGGAGAGAAGCTGCTCTGAAGAAGGACCTCTCAGGCACAGCTTCTGGCTTGAGAGGCCTGGCATTCTGGAAGATTTCTGCAGGGTGAGAACAGACTTGAAGGAGCCTGGTGCTTTGGAAAGTTCCTGCAGGCGTGAGGGCAGACTTGAGGGGCCTGGAATTCTGGCAAGTTCCTGCAGGGCTGGGGGCAGACTTGAGGGGGCCTGGTTGTCTGGAAGGCTCCTTCAGGAGTGGGCACAGACTTGAGGGGCCTGGTGCTGTGGTGGGTGGGTGGAAGGGCAGACTGGTCTCTTCCTGCTGCGATGATACTGAGCATTTTCTAGGAGTTGTGACTTAAAAGTTGCCTGAGGTCTATGGGAAGGGATTTAGGTGAAGAATCAAATTCTATTTTGATCATTTTAAAAAGCAATCCCTGTGTTCTGTTTGAGTGTAACTATATAGCAGTAGGCCTGACAGAAGTACCCTTCCATGGTACAGGAGATGCTGCCATCTGAATTGCTTTAGTGTGGAACCAAGTTGAAGACTCTCCTTTCATCCTTCCCACAGAAAGGATAAGTCAAACTTCATTACCCCTTCAAGGTCACATGACCGGTGAGTTGAAGGGATCTAGGACTGTGCAGAGGCACGCTTATGTTCTAGAAGCAGTTTCCTCAATGTTAAGGCAAGTACTTGCTGGAGAGAATAGCGGAGGCACTGACCAGCTTTCCCTTCCCCTTTCTGAGTCTCATTTGATTTCATTTCATGCTGGCTTTCCATGTGTGGTACATAGATCACAGCTTAATCCTCCTGCCCGGCGGAACCCTGGCATCTCAGCTGTCATGTACTCACATCTCTTCCTGGTTTTTCAGCACTGCTCTGGTGTGTGTAAGGAATTCTTCCTAGAAGCTTAAGGAAATACATATGTATGTGTTGGCAATATCTTATAGTTGCTGTAGTAGCTGCATGTGTGGGTGCCTTAACCATGTGTGTTCCTATGATGCTCCTGTGATGAGAATGTCCCACTCTTTCTGTACCTGCTGACTCAGCCAGGTAGGCACAGCCACAATGGAATCCATGACTTTGGACACTTTATTAGTTAACCTTTCTCCTTGCTATGACTAAATCCCCAACAAAAAGCAACTTAAGGAAGGAAGGGTTCGCAGTTCCAGGTACAGCTCACTGTGGCAGGGGGACAGTGCACTAGGTGCACGAGGCAGGTGGTCACACTCCATCCACAGTGAGGAAATTGAAAGTGAAGTGCTGGTGCCCAGCCAGCTCTTGTCTAGGCTCTCAGCCCATGGAATGATGCCACCATGGTTAACGTCCACTTCCAGCTCAGGGAACACAAGACAAGCTCTGAACTTTCATGCCCAGAGACTCAGGTTCTAGTGATTCTAGGCCCTGCCAAGTTAACAGTCAATATAAAGCATCACAGCGACCCATGCAAGGGGATCCTGTCTGTCCTTTATGCATGTCACAGGGAGAGAAGTTAGTGTTTGCTGTGTCCCAGGGGGTTTGATGCTAGATGCCCAAGCAGAGCTTCGGGATCCCAACATCACCTCTGATGTAGTTACATTGCTGGAGCCAAGCACTTAAACACAAGGAACTGATGGCAGGAAAGGGTTTACTTTGGCTTCCAGTCTCTAGGGAAAGCTTCATGATGGCAGAATCAAGCATGAGGCTGGACATCACTTCTGCAAGGCAGGTAGAAATAGCAGCAAGAGAGTGAGCTGAGCTCTGGCAAGGGGGAAGCTGGCACATAACACTCCAGAGGTGGCCTCCGGTAACACACTTCCTCAGTGAGGCTCCATTTCACAAATTAATAGCTGCAGACCAGGCATCCTAGTTTATGGGAGACATCTGATTCGAACCACCACAACCTCCAAGCCAGGTTTGATTGTTTGGCTCTTTTGTTTGCCTGGTTGGTTTTTTGCTTTTTGATTATTTTTTTGAGACACTTTCGCTGTATAACCTTAGCTGGTTTGGAACTTGCTCCCTTTGCTTCCCTCTTGGTTAGGGTTCCCAACTCTTCTGATCCTTTATAAAAAATGAAGTCCCATGGATAAGACATATATGACTTTGTTTCCATCTCCTCATAATCTTTGCTGTGACAAACCCACAAATTTGGGCTAGTTGATGAGCTTTGGCTCAAGCCTCAAGAACTTTGCTGTAAAATTGACTCCATCCTGGTGCTTTGCCAACTATAATTATATTGGGCTCCTAGTTATTCATGCAAGTAGCCTCTGAAAGCATGCTCACACTGCCTGTTCCTTACAGGGTATTTATTCTGCTGCTGTTGACTGATGACTTATAGCATGGAGATGCAGGGATGAAAACGTGTTCAGAGCCTCTGCGGCAGACTTTCCTTTATTCCTTATTTCCACCTCTTATCCTCGTCGACCCTCCTTGGCTCGCCCATGGATACTTGAACCTCTTCTTTTCTTCAGAAATGTCTGTTTCTGGTATAATTTCTCATGGCTGGTATTCTAAATTACTTCCTCTGAAAGCTCTTTTATTACTTGCTGAGCCCTTTTATACCTTGGCAGTTGCTGAAAACTCTATTACTTTGTGAAATCTTAAAAGTAAAAGTGAGCCCCATGATATATCTGTGGCCATATGAGAAACAGTTTGGAGAAATTGAATAAAGGCTTCTCTCTCTGTCCATTGTGGTGTCTTTTACCCACATAACTCTCCTTCAGAACCTGAGGTACCAGTGCATTGACCTTTGCCCCTCTCTCACCCCATTTTCCTACTGTCACCCTCACAAGCTGCAGAACCCCGCTTGAATTTGATACATTGTCTGCTTCTTTTTGCCCCTTGTCCTTGTCAGAGCTGGTAGATTGTATTCAGTTCTGCCCCTCCACTCCGGAGCTTCACCCTGAAGATAGCTGACTTCCTGAGGTAACTTGATCTAACTTAGCTTTAGGACCAGGGTCCAGGGCTTCACTAGCCTGACAGGAGAGAGCCAGAGATGAGCTGTGATGCAGACCCTCCTCACATTTGACCTCCCACAATTCGCTTTGGGCTGGCATGTGCCCTGCTTTCCCACAGGGGCAGTAGCCTCCATCCTGGACAGAGAAACTCCTCCCAAGTAGGATGTGCCTTTCTCTGTCCCTCTTTCTTCTCCTCTTCCTCTCTCTCCATTTCCTCTATCATATCTAGCGTGCTTACCATGTGGGTATTTATACTGGAACCCGAATCATCACCTTGGTACCCCCCCCATATGCCTTACCTAACTGGCATGTTCTGTGGGCTCCACCTTCACTGTGTGGCTTAAGTGGTCCTTCTGTCTCTGGCTGCTGACTTCATATGGGTATCTATTCAGAATGTGGTCTCTGGCCCAGAAGCATCTGTATTATTGCACTTGTCAGAAATGTTGTCATTGGTCCTATCCCAGAAATCCTGAGCCAGACCATGTACTTTCCCAGTTTGTAAAACCCTCAAATAACCTGGGAGGGGCCCATGATCTTAGATTAGAACCTCACAAGAATCCTACCAACCTCACAGCCACCCTCCCTCCCACCTTCTGCTCTCTCCTTATTCACCACCACCAGCCTACCTAACCTCCTTCCCATTCTCTTTTTTCATCTTTGGCCTATGTACCAGCTGCAGGCTGTGCCCAGGGTGTATATTTCCAGACTGCATGGCTTGGGCTCTCAGGAAGCTCTTGGTTGACTCTCAGTCCACATGAGTGCTGTCCTCTAGAACCTTGGAGTGTGATAAATGATCTCCCCTGTAAAGTCGGAAGGTTGGCCAGTGGAGACTATTCAGATCAGTGAGGCATGAAGCAGAGAATGTCTTGGAGAAGCAAGGCTGGGTTGTTATAAGCCACTACCTCTGTGCTGATTTGTTAGGTGGTAGTAGATGGTAAGTATAGTCAGTGAATTGTCAAATGAGAAACAAGGTGTCCCTTTGTTGACATCTCTCTTGTCTTGCAGAATTCTTGTCAGAAAATAGCCTGCAGGCATTTGTGGGCTCCCCCAGTTCTGAAGAGCTCTCAGTTCCCTTCTTGTCCCTAATCCTGGCCATGCCCTGTGAGCTGACCTACCTTGTCTTTGCTAACTGTAGGAAGTGTGTGATCCAAGAGAAGCTGATGCCCCAGGAAGGCAGACCATAGAAGAAGGAGCCTCTCCCATAGTCAGAGTTAGCTGTAAGAATATATCCCTCCTCTCCTGCTTGGGGTCAAGTTGGGTAGAAATTGTAAGAGAACCCTCCTCCCCAACCCTGTTCTGGTGCTGCTGGGTGGTATGCATTTGTAGTTCTTCCCATGACACTGAAGCTCTGTGAGAAGGGTGGAAGTGTGGGCCCCTCTGTCTCTCTGGGCTCTTTCACACCCGGCTCAGGGCTTGGCACATTTTAGAGGCTTCATAAGTATTCGGAATCATGAATGTGAGATCAGAAGCCAGGAAGATGAGCTGACAGGGTTTCAAGGTGACCTACACTGAGCATTCTTATCTCCAGGCTAGCCATGGGTGCCTGCCAGGTGGAAAGCTCAAAGGAGTGGTTTTCACAAAACCCATGGCATGGGTGTCACCCCAGGGCTTGTCACAATGTATGGATGTACCTGTGGTAAGTTACCAAAGGGTAGATAGACTCCCTGGGTTAAACAGTAGATCTTTCACTTCATAGCTCATGACCTTGGACAGAGTATTTGTCATTGAACTTGGTTCCTCCTTTATAATAAGTTAACATAATAGAACCTTCCCAGTGGGGCTGTTATATGGATTATGGAAATGAAACAGTTGGCCCTGAGCTTGGTGCATGCTAAACTTTTAATAAAATCTTAGCTCCTGTCACCATAGACACAGGATCACTCCTTAACCCTTTATGATCCATGTGCAATTCAGCCATGGTCTTCCTTTCATTTAGCAAGCAGAAAGCATTGCATTAGGAAGGAAGCCCAGGTGTGTAAGAGACCCCTTTATTTTTAATTTCTCTTTTGTTATTTTATGTTATTGAACCCAAGATCTTGCACACACTAGGTGAGTGCTGTGTCCCTGAGATACCTCCTCAGTCCCCACCTCTTCCTTAGATGAGCTAGATGTATGGTTTATCCAGGAAGTTGAGGATTAGCCACATCATATACATATTGACATGGTTGTGGCTCAAAATGACCTGACTCCTTATAACTGCCAGCTGTTGAGTGACTGCTGTTCTGAGCAGCTGGCTAGTTGCGAGTCAATCTGAGAAATTCCCACAAAGCAGGCACTCCCTGGGAGAGTCCATTTGGACTGCATGGTTGTGTCCTCTCAGAGTGCATAGGTTGAAAGTATATTGAAATTTATCCCCTAATGTGATGGTGGCATTTGAAGGTGGTGCTTTGAGGAGATGACTTTATCAGAGAGATGGAACCTTCAGGAATGGGTCTGGTGTAATTATAAAGGAGGCCACAGAACTAGCTCATACTTCTCCTACCATATGAGAATACAAAGAAGTCTGCCATCCATAACCCCAGCATGCTGGCACCCTGATCTCACACTTCCAACCTCTGTTTCTCCTGAACTATAAGAGACAAGCCCCTGTTGTTTATAAGCCACTGAGAGTAAGATGCTTTGTCTTAGCAGAGTCAGCTAAGGCAGGCTGGTTTGGTGAGGCTGATCTGAGAAACATTGCTTGAAGTACAGGGGAGTTGGGGCAGAGTGAGCAAGAACTGAGGTCAGATCAAAAGAGCCTGGACAGATCTTCCCAAGTAGAAATAAAAAAGGGAGGTGCCTGTGCATTTGATGACTGTGTCTGCAGGTTTTATTACCTGCATCCTGCATCCTTCCTGCCAGAAGAGTAGATATCAAAGCTTCCCTGGGGCTGAAATAAGATGTGCTTGACAATCTCTGTTGTTCATAAGTCTTCTTGCAGCTAGTGAATTTCCATTCAAAAGTGTGCTGAGTGATTTTAATGGTTTATGTTTCCTTATGAGAATCATTTCACACAAAATGTAAACACTATAATCCTGGAGTCTGATTTTCCTGCCTTGAGCAGGGAGGAGGCTCTGTGGTTGTCCAGGAAAAAAACATGTAGATCTTATGGGCTCCATTTTCTTCTCTGCTCTGAGGTCTTGCAGAAACTTCAAATCCTTCACCTGGAAGGACAGAGAGAATAACAGTAAGGGAATAGTGTGCCCTATGCACAGAGTCTGCTGGGGATGCAGAACGTGTTCCAAGCTGACATTGCTGTCCTCAGGAACAGAAAGCAAAGAGTAGTCCTGGGCTGTGCTCCTGGCCACCAGGTTGAGAAAGTGGTGAGTTGTGAGAAAAGATGGGGGGACTCTGTAAAAATCAGGTGGGCTGAGTGGCGGTCTTTTTTCTGAGAACTGTGCAGAGGGATATGGAAGGAGTCTGATCCTAAAGGTTGCTATAAGGGGCCAGTGATTTCCTGGTGTGTGTGTGTGTGTGTGTGTGTGTGTGTGTGTGTGTGTGTTTTCTAATTTGGGGAAGGCTCTGGAAGGAGCCTGGCAGTGCTCTATGGCCTTGCATGTACAGCTGGCACTAAGCAAAATAGAATGTGTGAGCTTAAAGTTCAGTAGAGCATCAAGCTTGTGGGAATAGACAAAGTTGTTCTATTCTGTAAGGAGCCACCTGCCATCTGTTTCAGGGGGTCTTTAAAGTGCCTGCTGAGGCCCACAGCAGACTAACCAGACTAGCACAGGTCAGTGTCTATTGACCACCCACTGTAAATGCAATACCACATGCATATTGTGTGGAGGGCATGTGCCAGGCACACAGAGGTGGATTGAGCATATGGGAAGCCCTGCTCTGTGGGGATGGGGTTAGGAATAGACTCCTTCTCCTGGAAGGACTGGCATTCCACAGTTGGAGTCATCACTGGGCACTGGGTCTACCTTCATCTCTTAGCTTGTGTACTCTCTGATATGCTGCCTTCTTCTCAGTCTAGTGACTGTTCAGGTCAAACGAAATGGGACTTAGACTCCTGAGACATAGAGAGAGGTCAGGCACCCAGCAGGGGAGTCCTCTGTTTGCTTCAATGAGTCGATCTGTCCACTATGGTTTTTGACACTGTCCTGGGGAAGCCTACCCACCTCCCATTTCTTCCTGTTGGAAAGCCCTGTTTTATGACAAAGACAGCAGACATTCATTCCCCTGTTGTCAGGGAGCCTGAGTGGATAAATTCCTGTGACACATGAAATACTCTGCAGTAGAGCCCTGCTGTTCCCTGGTACCCCACAGACAGACAGGATGCAGCCCGGGCAACTTGGACTTCTACAGGCTGTGCTCAGTACCTCAGAACTTCCTACAGTGGCTGTCGCCAGCAAACAGCCATTACAACTTAGCTTTGTGCTGTGTCTGAGATGTGTGTTTCCAGAAAAGATCTGTTGTCTGCTCACAACCAAGAGAAAAATAATAAGGAGAGAAGGCTGTGTACCATCTCCCTTGGTGAACAATGTCTTGCCTGGTACCGGGTGAATCACAGCCTTCCTCCTTCCCTCCAATTCTCTCCCTTTTACAAGGCTTTAAATCTTCATTGGCATCTAGAATGCTTGCTTCCTGCCTGTGAATTAACTTTTGGTATTTCCACAATTTTTTTTGTTGATAACCCCCCCCCCCAATTTTGTCTTATTTATGCATGTACATTTCTAGAGTTAGGAATTTATGATGTTTCCTGCAGACTACATTCATTTATGACTTCTCTTTCCTCTGTAGATCCAGGACTATGTTCACAATCTGCCTGTGTTTTCAATGCATGCAACTCCACTCCTAACCCAGATCATGACAGGGAATGTACTCGCCTGTGACCCTCCTGAGAGGGACCTGCCACTTCCCCCTGGAGAACTGGGGAGCTACACATGGTGATAATGCAGACTGTAAGCCAAGCCCTAATTGCTGGAAAGAACAGCTCCTTCCCAAGAACCTAAATGCACACAAGGGGATCTGCCATGTACAAGGATCAATTGCAGTGTTTTCTCATTCTCACTATGTGATTATATTGGGCTCTGTCTCCTGGAGTCACAGCATTTTGGAGGTAAAAGGGCCGTATTAAAAGGGCCATGTCTGGAGTGAAGTAACTGCTTGTACCCTTTTCTTCTGTCTCGAAGTGTGGGAGCAGTTGAGCAGTCAGAGTGGCTCTTAGGAGGGTCACAGGACCCAGAGCCCAATTCTTACATTCATGGACCAAACTGGATAGTAAGTAGCAGGGCTGGCTCCTAGGAGAGCAGGTGGCTTGACAGCCCCCAGGGTCTCACACTCAAGGGCCAAGCACTCTCACTGAATGATGGGTGTTTTATCACACTGATTTTACTACCTACAGTGACCTGCACATACATGACCAAAGAACATGGTTTAGCGTCCTCACCATAGCAAGGTGAAGGAAGTGGAGTCATCGTAAAACAGTAAGCATTTGCGTAGTGCTGTACAACGACCACGCTGACGCAGAGGTCCTGAAAGATGCACAACCTGTCTGTAAGCTGGGAGGAGGTATGAAGATTGTTGTTGGCTAAATAAGTTTCAGATGAGTAGATTATCCCAGGTTCTGTGCTTGGTTTCCTCATCTGGTGGAGAGGAAGATAGGAAAGGTCAAAGTCAGAAAGATGACATCATGAGGAAGATTGCGGCTGGTCAGGCCTAGGTGTGCTGTGGAATGAGGAGAGGGTGAAGGCACTCAGGGATACAGCTCACCGCAGCTGGCTGGTCACACCTCTGTGTTGGGCGTGGGGTGTGTGAAAGGACACAGGGACTGAGCTGTGGGCTTAGAAAGTGGGAGAGTGGATATGCCCCTTGCTGAGGCGAGGATAAGGGAGGAAGGAGCTTCTGAATTCAGGGACTGTCCAGTTGCTGGTTTTTCAGCTTAGAGATAACTTGTTGGCATCCACATGGATGTGTCTAGTGAGGAAAAACATGTCATGTTTGGATTTCATGGGGGAGATCCGGGCTGGTTACATGTGGTAGAGTCGTGCGCCTAAGGACAGTACCCGAGGGAATGAGATCAGGAGGGATGTAGACACTGGACACCATACTCCATCCAGAGAGGGCCAAAGGCATGACAAAGACTGTGTTAGGAGGAAGGAAAGAAAGATCTGAATAGAGGGTCAAGTGAGGAAAGAGGCCAGAGCCTGATGCAGACAGAGGCATGACAGATACAGTGTTGGCTTTGAGAGCCTGACTGGACTGGGATGTCATAATAGAGGAATACATCTCCATGGCCTTTCCAAACATCTATGCTGACTTCCTGTATTCTGACCCTGCCCACCTTGCATAGATTGTAGCTAGCCCCTGACCTCCAGTCCTTTCCTTCCTCCCCTCCTTTAGTACCCTATACCCAACAGGAGTGAATCTTCAACTTATGATCCATCCCCTCTCCTCCTTGGATTTTGGCTCTTGTCTTGAATTCTTTGCATTTCTTCTGCCTGGTCTCATTAGTTTTCACACCCTTAGTGATGTTCATTGTGTTCTCCGTTGATGGTCTTGACCATGGTTGAGTCCTCCTGCTGGCATTCTGAGTCCTGCCTGTCCCCCACCACACCACAAGAGCCTCCAGCAGGTCTTGGGAAACAGTCCTGAGCATAGGACTGCCAGGGAGAGGAGAATGGGTAGTGACTTCTGTTCTTTTCCTGGGCTGCAGCCCCAAGTGCCTTCCCTGTCATAGACACTAATGACTTCCAAGAGAGGGCTTTCTCCAGGACATGGTTTAATAACTAGGAACCTGGTTCAGCTTATGTAACATGGGATTTGAAATGTGAAGGATGCCTGAAGCAACAGTGGATGTTCTGTCCCTGAGAAACATAATGGAGGAACTCAGCTCTGACATGACCCTCCAGCTAGGTTGCCTGAAGGGAAGGCACTCATCCCCCCTCCTTGTGCCTGTGAGCTTATAAGGCTTGAGGGAGGGCTCTGGGCACATGGGCAGTGTGTACATGGACATGTGCTGCTAGAAGTGTATTTCAGAGGCTTGTAAACAAAACACAGAAGCAAAGCCTTCTCAGTGCATGTCACTCTGGTTCTTTTCATTATAGGACCAACTGAAGTATCCTTCTTTTAAGGATCATCTATGTGCCCAGAGCTGAGTTCACATAGCATGCTGGGTCCAACTTGGCCTGTCTAAAGCCAAGCAGTTCTGATAACCTTCGGAATCAAACTCAGAAATTGTGTTTAGGTGGTTGAACTGATGAGGATGTGTCATGAGCCCCCAGACACTGGTGTGTAGGGGTTTGGTATCAGGAAGTTATTAGCACAGTGTTTGGAAAGCTCTAGGTAAAAGGTGTGTTTATTTCAGTACTCAGTAAGAATATTTTCCCTTCCCTTGTTGCTGCCTCTGAGAGTCAGCCATGAGCTACAGTTTCTTCCTCCCTGAACTAGTCTGTGTTTGTCATAGTCTGTGTCCTTAGCTGTGTCTCTGGGCCGTTTTGATCTCCCAGGAGTGCTGCGGTTGGTGTGGTCTCAAACAGAAGGACTTGTGCTCAGTTTAGGATTCAGGGGTGAATGGGAGCTCTGAGCTAAAAATCAAGTGCTGTCCCCAGGAAGAAGCTCTCCTGACAAGCTTCCCATGGGTCTCTTCTTTCCTGGGGCCTTCCTGTTCAACATGACCTCCCTCACATGGCACTCTTGGCCAGAGAGGGGTTGCTGAGGCACTGCCCAGTTCTGTGAGCTGCACTATTGGAAGAAAATCCTCTGCCTATTTTATAACCTTTGGGCATATTTTTCTGAGGCACATGACACTTGTGCCAAGGAGCCCTTAGTGTGTTCTTATTAAAGAGGTATAGAAGCATGAAGAGACTGCTGCCATCCAACTCAGTAGATTGTGGGAGAATCAGGAAGCAGACTTCCTCCACTTGGCTCAGTCCTGTGTTGGAAGCAATGGCCTGGGGTATTGTGTCATCAGAGACAGACCTGGACAGGGCCACAGGCTGCACTGGACCATCCCTGGCACAGGAATAGGGAAGGTGGACGTGCTGCAGTGGACAGGGCCCTTAGGCAGTTTCTCATACCATCCTATGCCCCATGCTCTGAAAGGCTAGGACACTAAGTCCTTAGGATGTTGTGAGGGGTGAGTACAATAATCTACACCAATGATTAAGGCAGCATTCTGGGACAACAAAATCACCATACTTTCACAAGTTCAGTCAGCCTCACAGCAAGGGCAGAATATGATCCCAGCCTCTGAGCTGAGCCTGTGTGTGTCCTCACCATTGTCATGTGCTGCTTACTGTCACCCTAGGATACTTCTGCCCGTGTTCTCTCAGTAGCCAGGCTGCTGTGTGGTGGGTGTGAAGCCATCTGGTGGAAGAGCCAGAAGTCAGAGCATCTGGACCCTTCCTTCCCAACTGTGGCCCTGGCCAATTTGCTTCCTCTCAGCCTGGGCTCTTCTCCTGTAAAATAAGGGGATTAACCCTCTGGACCTTTGGAGTCATGTTGCTGTCTTCCCTGCATTCCCATCAGCTCAGGGTGCTCCCACCAGCAGCTTTGGAGCAGGGACAGACACCCACAGGTCCTGAAGCATGTGGCAGCTCCAGATGTTGGCAGGTTCTGCCCATGTGTGGGTCATGCTAGAGCTCTCCCCAGTATCTGCCCCGTGTCTACCCTGAATGTAGACCTGCACTGGGCCCAGGGCCTCTATGCTGTCCTTGGCCCTAAGAAGGTGCCAGTTGAGGAGGGGGAGGGCAGAGATGGACTATGTCGTAGTCAGCCACATGCACCTGGGATGAATCTTCAAACGAGGCACAATTTGGGGGAGGAAAATACCTATTGAAACTACAGATTGAGGGGAAGTTCTGTAACAGCAAAAGAGGCTGGCCCTCTTGCACAGGTCCAAGCAGAGAGAGAAACCTACACTGCACACAGAACAGCAAACACTCAGGAGGGCCAAGGAGAGAATTTCTTTCCCTTTATATAGCCTTAGGGTGGGGTCTTACAACCCTTCTCCAGACTTAATGGCTTCTTGAATCTCTGGAATTTCCTTCCTGCACTGCCCACACAGGAAAGGATGTTTACTTCCAGCTTGTTTGAGCTTCTTTATCCTGCCCCTTGCTGAGAGGCTGCCTTCCTGTAAACATCCTCAGAGACCCACCCAAGATAATTAAAAACATCAAGTTGACAACAAAACCTAATCATCACAGACTAACACAAAGTCCACATTGAGTGACACTCTGGACTTCCTTAAGGAGCACCTCCTGAGTGAGGGAACCTTCTAGCACTTTCTTTCATGGAGAAAGCTTAACTTGTAAGGGGTAGGTTTGTGTATAAAATGGAGAGAGAGGGCCTGGAGGAGAAGTAGTATGGAAAATGCAGGCAGTTAGGGGATTGGAAGCATGCTGCACAGTCTGCATCCATCCTCAGACAGGAAGGTCTGGGGCCAAGAGACAGGGTCCCCACATGAAAGGTGCTCTCCAGCATCAATAAAGCTACCAAGTGCCCAAGTTCTAAACAGGTCTCATCAGATTCCAGAACACTCATGACAGGCAGACCTGCAGAACAGGGCCTGATTTAGTGAATAATTTGTACAATCCCTTGGGTTAAGGTTTTCTATTAAGCTATCTGTGCTACTAATAATTTAGCTGAAAGACTTGTTAGATATAGCACTTGGGGAAAATGGAGTGTCTGTCTCAGGGGGTAATGACACTGTGAAAGCTGTATTATTCTGTGGAGAAAAATTTTAAGCCTGTGCTAATAGATTAAGCTACTTGAGTGATCATTTTGAACAAAGAGAATGGTTAGGGCTGTACAGACAGCCTTAGCCAGCCTCAGATGGCTAGAGAGCAATGAGTCCCATCAACCAGTGACACATGACACCTTTAGTCACTGTCACACTGCACCAGTCAAGGGAGTTCTTTGGACTCAAGGCCACATAGACCAAGTCCAGCTTTGCTGCATACCAGCTGCTTCCCCTCTGATGAATCACTAGACCCTTAGGAGCTGTGGTGACCCCATTTGTGAAAAGGGAACAGATAGGCCCAGGCCACAAAATGTTATATGTAAACAGTTGGCATGAGACATGGAAGAGCATTCAGTTACGCTGCCAAGTGCCAGATTAGCTTCCTTCACAACAGGACAGGAAGTACATGGCTTACAGAAAAATGGCTTAAAAGCAGGCATGATCATGTGACACTTGGAGTGCACGAAAAAGAGGCAGACTTCTCAAAGCAGCCCCCAGTCCCTGGTTTATCCTTTCTATGGCGCTCACAGATAGCTTCACCCTGGGTTGGCTTCTCTGCAGGCAGCTTCCACAGGCCTGGCAGGGCCACACATGGAGCTCCCAAGCAGATGAAGAGGCATGCTAACAGGTGGTGCCAAGCACATGTTTAGATGATCAGTGAACCCAGCTGCACAGGGCTGGCTCCTTGTGCTTGTGGAAGGACTTCTGTGAAATGAGATAACCATCATCTGTTCTGGTGACTCAAGCCCAGCCAGTTGTGTTGTGTTGTGAGAATTGGTGGAACCTGTCGTGCTGATTTTGTTGGACAGCAAGAATATTCTCTGTAAATTGACAATACATGACAAGGCCATGGAGAAGGGAGAGCAATGCAGTCTTCACAAAGGAGGCAGGCCTTTCTTGGAAACCTTTGCCATCTTCCTGTGTAAAATCGAGGGACAGTCTCTGTACTGATGGCCGAGGTTCTTAAGATCTGACTGTAAACATCACCTCAGACCTCATCCCTGACCTTTGCTCTCTTCCATGACTGAGAAGCCCTGCATGCACTCAGGTATATGGTCGGAAGCCTGGGCCATGGTTGGAGTATTGTTCAGCCACGAGAGGAAATGTCTGAAATGGTGAATTCCCAGATGGGTAGTTGAGGATAGAGATCCAGGGCTTCTCTGAAGAAGAGCAGCAGGGGCTCCTGGATCTGGAAGAAGGCGGAAAAATAGCATGCACACATGCACTAAGGGGTTATAGAAGTGGCAAAGAGGGCAGAACTGTTGAATTGTTGGAAGTGTCAAACAGCTTGGAGCAAAATGGGAAAATGGAAGGGCGACCCAGAGGAGGTTAGGAGCTTTGAGGCCCTCCTGGTATCATTCCTGTTGTGTCTGTCTGCAATGGTGTTTACACCATGGTCTTTCTGTGTCCAGTGGTGTCTCCGTGAACTGGCTCCCAACCTGATGTGACAGGAGGCAATGAAAAGTACATCATTTCTTTTTGGTTTGCCTCATCTCCTTCCCCACTTCTGTGGGCAGAGGTCATGCTCTATAATTTTGGGATCCTCCCCCCCCCCCGCCTGACTTTCTCCTGGGATGTCCTGAGAACACTGTGTTACCATGGGAAATAGGGACCACAGCTTTAACCCCTCAGAGACTGGTCAGGGTGGTTTTATCCTTGCCAGGATTTCAGCCCCATTGGTACTGGGCATCATGGTCTTAGAGTTGATAAAGTGACAAGAATTTTGAACCATTGGAAAATTTCTATCAGTGAGCTTGATTCTTTCTGAACTGAACCTGCCTCACCTGTTGACCAGATCTTCCTGCTTAGGCAGCTTCTGGAATCACGGGGCAGGAGTGAGATCTCCAAGCTATAAAGGGTAGCACTGTGGCATGCTGCAGATGACCAGGAAGTAGCAAGCTACCCATCATGCTATGAGTGAAGAACCAGGAGAAGACACAGAGGTATCATTAATGGGAGCTTGGGGTGGCTACCTGAGCAAACCCACCATGGACAGAATCTCTCAGACAACCTTTATTCTTCCTCTGGAACCCAACCCACATCTGCTTAACTCCCCTATAAAAAGACACAGACTAGCAGGGTGGATCAGAAAAATGGACCCTTCCATCTGCTGTCTTCAGGAAACACACCTTACCTCTAAAAACAGCAATCTTCTTAGGGTAAAAGGATGGAAAACAGTTTTGTATCAGTCATGCAGAAGTAAAAAGCAAGCAGGTGTGGCTACATTAATTTCTGACAAAATAAATTTTACACCAAAATCAATTAAAAAGGATGATGATGGTCACTTCTTACTCATCAAGGGGAAGGATCCAACAAGAAGATATCACCGTCATTAAACATGTATGCACCAAATTCAGGTGCAACACAGTTCATAAAGGACACCCTACTCAAAAATAAAACAGAAATAGACTCTAATTCCATCATGGTAGGAGACTTTAATACACCTCTATAATCTCTAGACAGATCAACCAAACAGAAGATCAGCAGGGATATAACGGAGCTCAATAACACCATTGACCAGCTGGGGATAACAGATATTTACAGAACATTCCACCCCAAAGACACAGAATATACATTCTTCTCAGCAGCGCATGGAACATTCTCTAAAATTGACCACGTACTAGGTCATAAATCATCCCTCAACAAATTGAGGAAGATTGACGTAGTCCCTTGCATCATATCAGACCATAACGCATTAAAGGTAGAAATTAACAATGGAACAGGATTCAGAGAATACACAAAGTACTGGCGCCTGAACAATTTGCTTCTAAGAAAATGATTGCATCACCCAAGAAATAAAACAGGAAATTCAGAATTTCCTAGCAATAAATGATGTTGATAACACATCTTATCAGAACTTGTGGGATACAATGAAGGCAGTCCTAAGGAGGAAATTCATTGCACTAAATGCCTTCATATCGAAGACAGAGAGGTCTCAAATCAACCACCTGACCACCCACCTAAGGTCATTGGAACAGATGGAAAAAGCCAATGCTAGGAGCTCAAGACGAAAGGAAATAATTAAAATCAGAGCTGAAATTAATGAATTGGAAATAAAGAAAATGATTTTAAAAATAGATAAATCGAAGAGTTGGTTCTTTGAAAAAGTTAATAAGATTGACAAACCCCTGGCCAATCTAATCAAATGAAGAAATGAGAAAGCCCAAATCAACAAAATCAGAAATGACAAGGGTGAGATCACAACAGATCCTGAGGAAATTGGAAATATCATCAGGTCATACTTCCAAAACCTCTACTCCACAAAATTAGAGAATCTGGAAGAAATGGAATACATTTTTGGACACCTACCAACTACCACAGCTTAACTCAGACCAGATAAAATCCCTAAATAAACCTATCATATCCACAGAGATTGAAAATGTAATCAAAAACCTTCCCAAAAGGAAAAGACCAGGACCAGATGGTTTCTCAGCTGAATTCTACCAAACCTTCATCACATAACTGAAACCACTCTTTCTGAAGCTTGTTAGAAGCATAGAAAAAGAAGGAAGGCTTCCAAACTCCTTCTATGAAGCTACAATTGCCGTAATTCCCAAACCAGGCAAGGATGCAACAAGAAAAGAGAACTACAGATCCATATCTCTGATGAACTTAGATGCAAAAATCCTGAACAAAGTCCTAACAAACCAGATACAATGCTACATCAAAAATATTATCCACCCTGACCAAGTTGGCTTTATTCCAGGGATGCAGGGATGGTTCAACATACGCAAGTCGATAAATGTAATCCACCACATTAATTGGCTCAATCACAAAAACCACATGGTCATCTCAATAGATGTGGAGAAGGCCTTTGACAAAATTCAACACCACTTCATGTTCAAAGCTCTGGAAAGAATAGGCCTAGAAAGCCTATACCTAAGCATAATAAAGACAATTTACAAAACTCCTATAGCACAAGTCATTCTCAATGGGGAATGAGTCAAGGAGTTCCCACTCAATTCAGGAACAAGACAGAGATGTCTACACTCACCACTGCTCTTTAACATAGTGCTTGAAGTTCTAGCCCAAGCTATAAGACAGGAGAAGGGCATAAAAGGCATACAAATTGGAAAGGAAGAAATTAAACTATCCCTCTTTGCAGATGACATGATCCTTTATATATCAGACCCAAAGAATAGTATCAGTAACCTCTTGAAGGTGATTAATACCTTCAGCAACATTGCAGGATACAAAATTAACACACAAAAATCAGTAGCCTTTCTATATGCAGATGACAATTATTCATAAAAGACATCAGAGAGACTGTTCTGTTTTCTATCGCCTCAAAGAAAATCAAATACCTTGGAATATCGCTAACCAGGGTTGTGAAGGACTTATATAAGGAAAATATTGAAACATTCAAGAAGGAAATAGAGGAGGATGTGATAAGATGGAAAGATATTACATGCTCATGGATAGGGAGAATCAATATAGTAAAAATGGCAATCCTGCCAAAAACTATTTACAGTTTCAATGCCATGCTGATAAAAATCCCAACCTCTTTCTTCACAGACATAGAAAAAATAATCTCAAAATTTATTTGGAAGGGCAGAAGACCACGAATAGCTAAAACTATTCTAAGTAAAAAAAACCTACTCACGAGGTATCACGATGCCTGATTTCAAAACATACTACAAAGCCATAGTAACTAAAACAGCATGGCACTGGCATAAAAACAGACATACAGATCAGTGGAACAGAATTGAAGACCCAGCTTTAAATGCAAGTAACTTCAGTTATTTGGTCTTTGACAAGGGGGCCAACAATGTACACTGGGCCAAAGATAGCATCTTCAACAAATGGTGCTGGACAAATTGGATAAACATGTGTAAAAAATGAAAATAGATCCATTCCTTTTACCATGCACAAAAATCAACTCCAAATGGATCAGAGACCACAATATAAATCCTGTAACCCTGAACATCCTGGAAGAAAAAACAGGAGGACCTCTACATGAGATAGGAGTAGGGAAAATTTTCCTGAGTAAATTTCCAGCAGCCTAGGAAGTGCAATAATCACTTAACCAATGGGACCTGATCAGGCTCAATAGCTTCTCTACAGACAAACATACCATACTTAGAGCCAATAGACCCCCATTGTTGTGGTCAGCTTTCTAGTTGCTGCACAGAAAGAACCCAAGCAAAAGCAGCTTGTTGAGGAATGGGTTTATTTGTCTTATGGACTCAAGGGGAGACTCCATCCTGGCAGGGAAAATGATGGCATGAGCCAAGGGCTGGACATAACCTCTGCCACAGCACTGCAAACAGCGGCAGGAAGGTGTGCCAAACTCTGGCAAGGGGAAGCTGGCTTATAACCCCATAAGCCCACCCCTGACAACACAGCTCTAATGAGGTTCTAATTCCCGAATTGCCATCAGCTGAGGATCGATCTATCAGAACACATTCATTTGTTTGTGGGGGACACCTGAATCAAACCATGACACCCATCAAACTGGGAGGTGATTTTTGCCAGCTATAACTCAGACAGAGGCCTAATTTCCAGATCTTACAGAGAACTCAAAAAATACATAATACAAACTCAAACCAGCCCCCTCACAAAATAGGGTACTGATCTCAACAGAGAATTCACAGAGGAGGAACCACAAATGGCCTTTTCTCACCTGAGAAAGTGCTCAGCATCATTACGCATCAGGGAAATAAAAATCAAAATCACAAAGAGATTCCACCTTACTTTGGTCAGAATGGCAATCATAAAGAAAACCAACAACAATCATTGCTGGCAAGGATACAGGGAGAAAGGAATCCTCCTCATTCACTGTTGGTGGGATTGCAAACTTGTTCAACGGCTATGGAAATCAGTGTGGAGACTCCTGGACAGATTGGACATAGAGCTACTAATGGACCCAGCTATCCTTCTAGTAGGCATCTATCCACAAGTTGTCACATCTTAATGCAGAAACATTTGTACACCTATATTTATAGCAGCTCAATTCATAATAGCCAAGAATTGTAATCAACCCAAATACCCAGCCTTGGAGGAATGGATAGCAAAACTGTGGTATATTTACACAATGGAATTTTACTAAGCTGAAAGGAAAAATGGCATAGAAATTTAGAAAAAAAATGGTCTGACTTCAAGCAGATCTTACTACGAGAACTCTCAAAAAAAAACAGAGTTGAATGCTGCATATTATCCTTCACAGGTGGTTCCTAACCAGGATAACAGTAAAGTCTATGCAAACCAGTCAGAAGTGAGAGTTTGGGAAAGAGGAGTAAGAAGTGGGGTGGGGGGATGTCTTAAACATGAAATTGACCCAAAATTGGTTCAAAATTACAAAATCCTCACGTGCATAATATACCCTAGTGATCATGGAGTGGTCACCATCTGGCAAGCGGGCCGAGAATGGAAGGGGAGAGTGTCTAAGTCTGTGAAAAACAGATCATTCTGCCAGCTCCTGGTCCCAGCCACAGAATCCTTCCTTCACTGAGCTGTTGACCAAAGTGACCCATGAGGTCTCCAATACAAGACAGGATTCTGTCAAAGCTCTTGATTAACATCCCCAGGCCTGAGGCAAGATCCTGTTGCTGAAGAACCACAGAAAGCCATCTATCATCACCGAGAGACCCTACAAGCTCCAGAATGGTAACCAGCTCCCAAATGGTAGCTAGTGCAGAGCTGGAAGGCACTGCATAAGCTGCCAGGGGAATCTGGTTAATGACAGCTGGAGTAAACAGAGACCTCTGACATGAAACTCAGTCGGACACCATGATTAGGCTGAACACACTGCCTACTGGGAGAGAACAGCGAACCATGAAATGAGCACTTGTGCAATGGAGGAACCAAAGCCTGGGGGAGGCAATCAACAGCTTTTAATTCGGCCAAGAAATCCACTTAGTGAAGGGGAGTCCTTGACTCGAACTGGGATTTCAGGGTGAAATACATCGGGAACCAAAATCTTGGGACCCCAAAGAGAAATTCACTTTACAAGTGATTTACAAAAAGCTACTAACAATAGAATTTAGCCAATTTAGGAATGTGTATCTCAGTTAACCTATAGTGATCTCACGCTCCAATGGAGATTCTGTTTGTATTTTTCAGAAGGCTCTGAGAGAGCTGTGGCTCTTCCAACCCTACCAATGAGCCACAGGCCAATATCTGTCTTCCTGACAAGAGATGAGTCACCCGAGACCTACCGTGGAGGATCCACATGGAACCCCACAGGCAGTGATGGGATAAGCAAGAGACCTATAACCACAGCCAATCGGTCAACCCAGGATGAGCTAGTGAAACAGACACCAACGATTTTAAACACAACCTCAAGCAGAAGGCCCCTAAGACCTCAACAATAAAGCAGCCTTAATACTCACCCACCATGACTCAGGGAACTGAGTGGAAGAGAGGGCGGATTGTAAGAGCCATGGTGGAGGAGAATATCCAGAGACATTTCCCACCTCAGTAACATCATACAAAGGGGGTGGAACCGGTTGACTCCTAGGCTATCCATAACCCCCTACCCCATGCACTGATCCAGACTGCCCAGGGAGGAGGAAATCCAACTGATGGGGGATAGAGAAGAGGGAAATAGGGGAATTTGAGCCATCAATACATTATTCCCTTTTAAGTGTATCTAATTATGAATAATAAAAAATAAAAATTAAATTAAAAAAAAGAAAAAGAAAATGTTTGATGGATGGACAGATGGATGAATGGATCCCCTTAGTGCTCTTCTGAGAGAGGAATGTTGGTCTCTGTTTCAGAGATGAGCAAGCCAAGGGTTGTGGGGATTGTCTTGCCAAGGCCTTGGGGATAGAAGTGGTTGAACTGACACTCATACCTTGGTGCAGTTCAGAGTCCCCCCCACTCCCCCATGCCACTTGAGCCCCTGGAAAGGATGGTCACTGTAGCATCACTTGTGGGTCTCAAGACTGGCCCACTCATGGAACCATTCAAGCCCTTGGCCTTCCTCTGGGGATGCTTTCTAATCCCTCCCTCCATTTTGCATTCTATGGTCTTAATTCTTCCTGAGTCTTGTAAGACTTGCCCATGACTTTTATTCCTCTTTTCATAACAAAGAGTCGTTTTTACAAACAGCCCAGATCTGGCAGTGTCGGGATTGTGGGGCCTTGGCACCAGCTAGAATTCTGCCTCCCTTGGACTTTTTCAGCTTGGAGCTACCAAGAAAGGCCAGTTATAGAACTCACCTGGTTTCCTCAATTACCAGACCTTCCCTGACCCCCCTGCCCAGCATCATGTCAGCATGGATCTGTTGGCAGGTCTCCCCTGAATGTCTAGAGCATCATGTTGATGGACAGTCCCTCATGACAGTGAGTCCTTTGAGAGTGCCTGCCCCTTCCAGTGAAGCCAGGGAGCTATATACAGGGGGGAGCTCCCAGAGCATATAGAAACAGAGACCCAGGAGGAACGTAGTCCCTCTATGTTTGCTCCACCAAATAGACCAGCTACACGATTTTAGAATGCTCCCACCCCACACCTATTTCCATGAGTGACCCCACAATACCTTCCAGGCCATATGCTTCAGTGTGCTCACACCTTGTGGACACCATTGGGGGGATGCAAGCTGGCATCAAGTAAAGTGCTAGGTTTGGTATGTGAACTTGGGTTCACCATTTGCTCCATTTGAGGCCTCTTTTCCATGTCACTCTGTACATTGGATCCTCTAACATTGTTGGAAGGATTGTATACAGTGTGGACAAGTACTGTCTGCCAAATGGATGATTTTTTCTGTCATTCTTACTGGACCTGTGTCATGTTTTCTTGCTCTTTCAGGTCACCGATGAGGAGCCCAATTCCAACCACACAGTCATGATCCAGGAGACCCTGCAGCAGGCCTCGGTGGAGC
The DNA here is from genome assembly GCA_004024765.1 of Zapus hudsonius. Classification (NCBI taxonomy): domain Eukaryota; kingdom Metazoa; phylum Chordata; class Mammalia; order Rodentia; family Dipodidae; genus Zapus; species Zapus hudsonius. The sequence continues at coordinate 23,209 of PVHP010001929.1, read as the reverse complement.
TGGCCGAGCAGCACCATCTGGTGGTGTCCTCCGATGATGTGGAGGGCATCGAGACGGTGACCGTGTACACGCAGGGCGGCGAGGCCTCTGAGTTCATTGTGTATGTGCAGGAGGCTGTGCAGCCTGTGGAGGAGCAGGTTGGGGAGCAGCCAACCCCAGAACTCTAGAGGCTCCCAGCCTCCCATGGTGCAATGCAGGCAACTAGGCTCTGTGGGTACTGGGAACCCCAGGCCAGGGAAGCCACTCAGCTTGGTACACCTGCAGATTGGCACTCCCTCTGTTTTCCCTGCCTGGTAGCCCAGATAGGATTCTCCATGTTGACTTCTGGGTGGTCAAGGCCAGTATATCACCAGCAATACAGGACCCCACTCCTCAGCACAGGAGCGCCCATGGTGTTACCCAGCATCCTCTGCTTCCAGATGGAACCTTGTAGCATCGATGTTCCTGCTCCATCCGTCTCCTTGCTTGAAAGTGTCTCAGTTCCATCAACTTCTCTGATCACAGCCCAGCCTCCAGGCTCCCCAAGGTGCTCCCTCTCATCTGGGCCCCTGTGTAATCTGCAGAGTGGAGACAGCCATCACATAGCAAGTGACCTTATGGCTTTTGGGTCACTGCTTTGCAGGTAGGATTGTCTTGGCCTTTTCCAAGGCCCGCCCTCCTCAGTGCAGGGACTCTGGGACAAGTGGGTTGCCACCACTTTCCCCTCATGGGTGCCCAGTTTGGAATTCTTTTGCTTTTAATAAAAATGCACTTTTGCTCTTCATCTCCTGTTCAGAGGCGGCGAGATGAGTGGAATAAAAGTATTCCCTACCTGAGTTCTTGTCCTTCTTGGGGGATGATTTATATCCCTCCTTTCCACACACATCAAAATCTGGGCTTGGGCCCCACATGAGACCAAGGCCCTATTTTCCTGTGGTTGATACTCTTTCTACCAGAGCCCTTGGTTGGCTTTGGGGCCCCAATGTCTGATCACAGCAAGACAAAGTACAATACTGGTTCCTCCTCCACCAGGTGTGGAAAGATCTGGAAACTGACTGCCAGTAACCTGCAGGACACAGTGCTCTTTGGCAGAGGGCCCAGCCCAGGTGATTGTTATAAAGTCCTTCTATTGGTTGGGGGTTGAAGGGAGAATTTATGCATCCTGCCCACCCTAGCTCTGATGATGTCACCTATGTATGTCTTCTGGAGAACCCTTCTCCCAGGGGAGCCATGTGCTTGGGTACAGACACAGGAATCAACAGACAGTGGCAGCTTCATGTTGGAAGGACGGTTCAGTGCCCACATTTGCCTCTCTCTTACCCCATCACCTCACCCTGCAGGGCTCCACAGCACCTCTGTGGAGAGTGTTTTAATCAGCCTGGGGTTAGGAGGTAGCTGCAAAGGGAAGAGTGGGAAGACCAGCCACAAGCAAGCTCCAAGAAAGGCAGAGATGAAGGGTGATTGAGGGTGGTTTTCTTCTGTCAACACTGATTGGCAGCTGTTTGGTAGACTGGGGTGAGACAGTTAACCAGTGAGTGTGCCAGGAAGCTTCCTATCCAAGCTGGTCAGTGTGGATGTGGCCTAGTGTCCAAGGTGGAGGCAGAACCTGGTCCCAGTTCAGCTCTGTCATCTTCAAGTGTCCTTGGCAAGTCACTAGAGTTCTATGGATTTAGTTTCCTCACTTCTGAACCAGGATGATGGAGAGTTGTCAGCTGAGTGAACCTGGAGGAGCTCTTTGATGAGAGCCTGGCCCACATGCTAGAAGCATCAATTGCAACTTGTGTTTCTTGGAATGGGGGACAGCAACTCAGATATCCTTGAAACTCCTCCCTGGAGAGTGTGATTATCAAGAAAGAAATGCCAGTGTACCCGAAGGCTCCTGAACACTCAGCCCTGCCAAGGCTACAGTGCGTACTGCCAACCCTGGAGAACTGTGGTAGTCACCTTCACATTGCTGGCACAGAACACCCAACCGGAAGCAGCTGATGGGAGGAAGGGATTTATTTTGGTTTATAATCTTAAGGGGAAGCAGAGACTGGACCTCACTTCTGCCACAGCAGATTAAAACAGAAGCAGGTGAGTGTGCCAAGCACTGGCAAGGGGAAGCTGGCTAGAATACCCCTAAGCCTGCCCTCAACAACACAGCATCTCTAGAAAGGCTCCAATTCCCAAATTGCCATCAGATTGGAACCAAGTATTCAGAACACATGGGTTTATGGGGTAATGTCTGATCCACCACCACAGGCACATACTGTTTAGACAGCCTTGGCCAGGTACAAGCACCTCTCTCACCCCTCCACGCTGCCCACCCCGCCACGCTGCCCACCACCCCACGCTGCCCACCACCCCACGCTGCCCACCACAGGATCAGCTCTGCTGCTGCTCTCTACAGTTACCTCTAAGCTCCCTCCCTCTCAGACCCCTCATGAACAAAGCCCACTTGCCTTATGAACCCTATCACAGGCCACTTCCCCTCTTATACCGGGAACATGTCAAGAGGAAGCTGGGGGCTTGCCAGTGTTTCTGGCTGGCCATGTCCTTGTGAGCGACTGATGTGCAAGGCAGAATGTTTTTCTCAAGCTTGCTTTCTGGTCAGTTTTGCTAATCCAGGCAGACCATTCCAGAGACTCTTAATTACAGCTTCTTCCTACCTGTCCCTTGGGTCTTCTCTCCATCCCCTTAGTTATTCTTAGGTAATTTTTTTGACCCAACATGTATGTTATGTCAGACAAAGCAAAGTCTGATCTTAAAGTCTGATTGGATCATGCCTTTCTATTTTATTCTCTGTTGAGTACTCTCCTGGCCAGATCCCACTTCATGGCCTGTCCATCTGTCTACCACCCGTGCCCCCATAAGATTGGGCCACAGGTGCTTCTACAAAATTCTGTAGGTATTCTCACCTGTATAGCAGCCCATGAAATTGGGTATCATCAGTAGAATTTTAGTGATGGGGAATATTACCACAGAGAGATTAAGGAACACGTTCAAGGTCACATTAAGCCAAAGCAGGATCTGCACTTGTTACCAACAAGGCCCTTCCAACTCCTCTCTCCCTGTTGTAGCTGAGAAGATGGTGGCTGAGTAGGTACCCTGCCCCTGGTCACTCTTAAGCAGGATGTTGTGAACAAGTCAAAGACCCCATTTCCTCAGGTGAAGTTTGGTCCCCTGAGCCATGCTGCCTCTCCTACATGTCAGCCTGGACATGAATTGAGTAGGCAGAGCATAGAAGGGGTGGTTAAGCTCAAGCTGGTAGATAAGAGTTAGAGGCAAGGTCAGCCACATGGGTTTGAGAGCAAGTATGAGCAAGAGTCAGTGAGGGGTTGGGGATGGCTGTCCGTAAAGGGCTTGCCTTGCACCTACAAGAACCTGAGTTTGATCCCCAGAACCCACATAAACTAAGCGGGGAATGGTGGCACACACATGTAATCCCGGTGCTAAAGAGCTGGAGAGAAGTGGATCCTTGGAGCCTGCGAAGCCAACTGTGTGAGCTCCAGGCCGTGGGGAGATGACAGTACCTGAGCAGTGACACTTCAGGTGGTCCTTGGGACTTCACAAGCACATGCACATGTGTGCAATCACAACTTCATGTGAACTCACATGAACACGAATGCACACAGACACAAGAGCAAGCCAGATACAGCTGAGGCAGCAAAGAGCTCTTTGCCTGGGTACCTGCAATTTATCTCACTTAATCTGCACTAGCTCTCTCTCTCTCCCCCTCCTTCCTCTTTCCCCCTCCCTCCTCTCTC
>PVHP010001929.1:0-19381 GCA_004024765.1 Zapus hudsonius | reverse complement strand
TGTGTGATTGGGCAAGCCCTGTGAGCAGCTCCCTGTGTATCTGAGGTCCTTCAGGTGCTTCCTGTATATTGTATAGCCAGTGCCCCACAGTGGCCATGGGAGGGGTGAGTATGTTCATGCAGAGCAGAGGAGGCCAGCTGAGATGACCCTTGATGAGCTCATCACAGTGTCAGGGTCCAGGGCGGCTCCCTCCCCGTGGTGCTAAGAGGTGGACATGACCTTCCACCTGGCTGGTGAGTCTGAGCTATGAGTTGTTCTCAGTTTGTGCTTTTGAGGTGACAGTGGCTCATTTTCTAACTTGTATCTACAAGACTAATTTAGCACATTAATTTTTCTTGTTCTGAAGATTTTAAATTCATTAGCTGTTGTCACTGGTGATTTTTTCCTTGTTCTTCGATCCTGCCTTTCAAGGCTGGAGCAAAAAGGCTGATTCTAAATCTGTCTCCCCAGTCCACCTCTTTGAAATTTCCACATGAATTGTCCATGCTGCTTTGGAAGCCCCCCAGGTCTGTGCCAGTCTCTCCCCTGTGGTAATAGTCTTAAATCCTAGCAGGACGTCTTTGGGAATTAATTAAGTCCACTAATGGTTTGCCAAGGAAGATTTTTTAAAAGTGTGCTGCGGGGGGGGGGGGGGGACACACGACTTAATTTACCATGCACCACAAAATTTTCTTAGTAAATTATTTTCAAGTCAACTTGGCCCTTTTCTTTGCCGTGACAGGGACACGTTTGGATTTGATTTAGAAAATTCTAATCTGTCACTGTCACCATTCCTGGCGTAATTTAAGGCTTCGGTGGTTTGTGGTAGATAACAGTTGTTACACTTCCTGCAGGCCAAGAAGACAAAAGAGAAAAGCAAGGTCTTTGTAGACAGAAAGCTATGCCAGGCCAAAGTCCCCTGGGGCAACCAGGTCGGAGAGAAGAGTGCTTCCCCCAATCCTTCATCTCTCCTGAGCGTGCACTCAGAGCTGTGGGTCACAGATGCCCAGGCAGTAGCCCTGCTCTAGGGTCAGGAGAGCCTGATAAGGGGCTCCTAGAGGCATCTAGGTTGCACACCTAGATGGCACTGAAGCTCAGGAGATGGGCTCAGTGGGGTCTGCCTGGAGGGTGCACCCTGCAAAGAATTGCCAGCCACTGGCCCTCTGCTTATCTAAGCTCCACCCCCAGCTGGGTTGTCACGTTTTCATCTCTAGAATGGAATTTACCTTTCTCATCCAGTGGCGAGACTTCAAGATAATGTGTTTAGGTTTCCTGAAATAGCACAAATAGCAGAACGTTAATTGTCACCATCTCTATTATATAACAGCCATGTCACATGAGTGGCAGATTAGCTGGAGGGTGGACATCAGTCTGCTTGGACTGCTGTAACAGGATCCCATAGCCTGAGAGGCTTATGAAGAACACACACTGATCAGTGCTAGAGATGCTGTAGCTTGGATCCTAAATGTCCCTACAATCCTGGGTGGTAACCAGCAAAGATGCTACAGTTTGGATCCTAAATATCCCCCACAGTCCTGTGTGGTAAACAGCTAAGATGCTATAGTTTGGATCTTAAATGTCTCCCACAATCCTATGGTAAAAGGCTTGATCTCCAAGATGGTGCTATTGGAGGTCTTGGTCCCTAGTGGGAGGTCTTAACATCATTTTGGGCATGCTTTAAGAGGAAGTGTGAGGCCCCAGTCCCATTCTTGCTCTCTTTTGCTCTCGGTTAATGAAGGGAACAGTTCTCCCCATGTGCTCTTCTTTGTCCTATGCCTAAAGCAATGAGGTCAACTGATCCCCAAACCAACATGAACCCTCTTTCCCTCTGTCAGCTATTTCTTTATGGTGATGCAAAACTAACCAGTTCATTTGGTGATGGCATAGCTCCTCTTCATAGACAGGCTTCTTTAGCTGTGTCCTCCATGGTGGAAGGGAGGGCAAGCTCCCTTCAAGCCTCTGGTAGAGAACTCTGATCCCATTGGTGCAGGTACAGACTTCATGACCTAGCTAGCACTTCCTCCTAATGGCATCACTTCAGGACTCAGGATATCATCATGGGAATTCAACCATGGTAGGGGGTTGTTACCAAAGAAGCCCCAGAGATGAGCGTGCCTGGAAGGGACACCCCCATTTGTAGGGACAAGGGACAAAGGAGATGTGACTGCAGAAGAGAGACAACATGTAAAGGTGTGGGGTGAGGGCTGTTTACAGGCAGGCAAACAGAGTTGGAGAGCAGGGGACTCATCCCTCCACAAGAGCAGCTAAATGTGCATGGACTGTCTCTCTCGGTCTTGCTGGTAAGCTGTGTCCCGAGGACGCTGAGGCTCTGCTGCAGTTCTGGGGACATCTATTCCCTGTCGCTATATCCTCTTTAGCCTTCACTCCTTGCTGCTGCTGATGTCACCATCTTCCGTCAGAACAGGGCAGGTGGGACACTTGGTGGGGGGAGCATTGCAAATTCCAAACACTGAAAGGACGAGCCCCTCCCACTGTGGGTTCCAGCAGAGGGGCATGCCTCCCCTCTCCAGAGTGATTCAGATGCACAGTCTTCAGGGGAGACCACCCTTAGTCTTGGACACAGCGCAATAGAAGCTGTTCCCGACACCCTTCCCTAGACCCAGCAAGTAATCCCAACGGCCTTGTTTCTTTGAAGTAAGCAGCAATTTTGTTAGAATATCTGTAAGCCATTTCTTCCCCATACTTTCCCCACCTGTCCCACCTTTGTGCCTCTTTAAAGTGGGGAGGTTCATACTTGTAGTCAGCTTTCTCATTGCTGGCAGAAAGAACCCAACCAAAAGCAGCTTGTGGAGGAGTGGGTTTATTTTGGCTTATAGACCCAGGGGAAGCTCCATGATGGCAGGGAAACGATGACATGAGCAGAGGGTGGACATCACCTCCTGGCCAACATCAGGTGGACAACAGCATCAGGAGAGTGTGCCAAACACTGGTAAGGGGAAGCTGGTTATAACACCCATAAGCCCGCCCCCAACAACACACCTCCAACAAACTCGCCATCAGCTGGGGATCAAGCATTCGGAACACATAAGTTTATAGGGACACCTGAATCAAACGACACTATACTAACCTGACCTCCTGGGACTGATAAACACACCAGGCACACTAGCAAGGGTAGTGAGAGCATCTCCATCATAGAGCGGCTTTGCTATAGAGGGACTAGTCACATGAGGGCCTCAGGATCTGCCGACTTCAGGATAGGGCACCCCAAACCTCCTGGCTTCCAGTTAGGTGAACCATGGGTAGCATCAACCAGAAACCACTGGACCACAGTAGTGCCCAATGCCCCTGGTGGGGGAAAGACACTTGTACCCTGCCCACTTAGCATGGATCTCGCTGCGGGAGGCTGGACAGAAGGATGCACTGATGTCCCTGTTCAGTTCAACTGGACAACGTTTGTCTTGCCCTCCAGAAGACAGGATTCTTCTGGAGCTTGTACCAGACCTGACCTGTGGCCCCATCCCTCGGAGATGTCACAGACTGATGGGAGGGAGGACATCCCACAAATAAAAGCCAGGAGCTGCACCTTTGCCAAGAGCCTGACACCTAAGCAGTGGTCCTGCCTCTTCATTCCTTCATTTACAATTCTCGACAAGTGTATAATGTATACTAGATCTTGATCACATTCACTCCCCAATTACCTTCTCTTGTCCACCTCCACTGAACCACTTATTCCCAAATAGTTCTTCCTCTACTTTGATGCCTTTGTGTGTGTGTGTGTTTGGGGGGTGATACACTGTGTTTAGTTAGGGTGCTTGCATGAACATGGGTGGAGGGTTATTTACTGGAGTGTGAGCAACTTACCAGTGTCTACACCACTAAAGACCATGTCTCTCTCCCCTCCCCCCACCAGCACCATTAACTGTCACTAGCTCCTTGAGTAGTGGTACTTAACTGTGCAGGGTCACAAGTCCTTTATGGATTCTGATGAAAGCTGAAGGCCCACCTCCTCATAAACAAAAACTGGCAGGGGGTTCATGGGCCCCAAGTTAAGGACCTTTGACCCAGTTTGAACCTCAGTTGCCTTCCTATACCACAAAGGCTGACCATAACGAGTGTTTAGTGAACTCTGACTACGTCAACCCTCTGCCGGGTACCCTGGAACTGTTACCTCACACTCCTAGAAAATAACCTATTTTCTGTCACCTGTTTAGCAGGTCCATAAAGACAGGATCATTGTGGGAGATGAGAGCGAAGCGTGGGCTTGTGTGCCTGAGTTCCCAGCCCAGGGCCTTTCTGTTCCAGCTCCCCTTCCACACTGTGTGCATTCCTGCATCGCCTCTGTGTTAAAGCCTGTGGAATCTGTCACCCGCAGGTGCAGGTATAAAGTTGGGGGTGAGGGGTGGTGAATATGGATGGTCCAGGGTGATTGAAGGGAAATGGAGAGATGGCATTGGCTGAGGTGTCGATGCACCAGCAGGGGGAGCTGGAAGCCCCTCTTGGACCCCAGCATGACCATGGAGACAGCAAGCAGAGGTCCTCTGGACCATGCTGCAGAGTGAGGGGAGGGGGCTTCTGTGACAGTTCCAATTCACCCTAAAACCTGGGCACTAGGAGGAAAGCCTCTTGGGACCCAGGAAGGCGTGCTTTACCTCAGCTTTCCTGCAAAGTGTCCTGAGACATGCCTTTTGATTAGTGTTAGTGCCTTCCTCTGGAAAATGGGGACACTAATGCATTCATGGCTGTCATGCAGATAAGATCTCTTGTCTGCCTAGGGCCTCACTGGACTCTAAGCGGGTGCTTAAGAAATTCCACTGTAGATGATGGAAGTCCAGTCTGCTGGGAATGGGCAGAGCATTATAGAAGGATCCACAGCCTTGGGTGTTTTTCAAGGACTCTGGCTGAGCCTGGAAGTCTCACCCCTTGTCTAGTGCAGTGAGAGATCTCCGCACCCACTGTCATGTACCCTGGAATGACAATGCATTCACTTGGATGGTGCCTAGGGAAGAAAGGCTAGTTCAGGATGGAGTGAGGGTCATTCCCTCCACAGCTCACAGCTCCATGGCCTGTGGTGCATGCCTCTGCCTCAGAGAGCTTCGATTCGCTCTCCCATAGTGGGGGTCTCCTCACAACTGTGGAGCTGAAGCACAGATCAAGAATGACAGGTCTCTAAACCTTGCCACCTAGCCACATGCTATACGCATGTCCAGTGCATGCTCAGTATTTGAGCCTGTGTCCCCTCAGCCTGCTCTGTGATGGGGTCTTCCAGCCCTGGGAGGATTCCTGATGGAGACGTGGGCTGATGTAGCCCTGCAGAGGTTGGCAAATGCTTCTCTGTGAGAAGCCAGGTAGATTTGTGGTCTTCCTGAGCCATAAAATCCTCTACTATAGCTACTCAACTCTGCCATTGTAACAGAAGGCCTACAGTAACACAGCATGTACGTGAGATGTATGGATGTGTTAGAATCTTATAGACAAACGTGACTTGTGGCCTAGTTGCTTGGGTCTACAGGGCCAGAGTTCTAGAAACTGCATAGATACTTGTACTTGAGCAAGGGGCCAGCTGGTCACATTGCAGCCACTGGCAGGAGGCAAGAGTTGAACAGGAAGTGAGCCTGGGCTCTAAAGCCTCAAGACCCACCCCCAGATCCACTTCTTCCAGCAAGGCTTTGTCTCATAAAGGTTCCACTCCCAAATAGCCCCACCAGCTGGGGGGTGGGGGCAAGGGGACAAATGTACAAACACATGAACCCATGGGGGACACTTTATGTTCAAACCACAACACCTAACTGGGGGTGAGGAGGCAGAGTATACCAATGTCCTGGTGGCTCCTGTCTGGTTCTGATAGTCTAGATAAGACTTAGTCTTATCTGCTGTAGTGTCTTCTAATTCTTTTAATGGTGCCCTGATGGATAAGGCACTATTGTGAGGGGGGAAATCCTTTAATTAAATTGCTAGGAAATTAGAAGGATTGAATGATTAGAACAGGTGACAGGCATTCTGTGCGTTAATTAAGCTGCTGCTCTGTGCCTTTCTCCCTGTGACCAAGGTACCAGGGTGTGAGCCCCCAGGACATCCTTCCATGGAGGATCCTTCCTTCACACAGAGACTGCTTGCTTCTGTGTTTCCTTGGTCTCTCCCACTCCAAATCTCCCTCCCTCTCAGCTGCATCGACTGCTGATGAATGTTCCCTTGATGGGCAAATCTTAATTAACTTGGATGATCTTTTATGAGCTTGCAAAATGCAATTAATGCTTCCCACCCCAGTCGGTGGTGGGGGCTCTGGTTTACCTGTACCTCCCCAAGAGGGTAGGGAAATATTCTTCTCATATTCAAGCTCTGGGTTGTTAACCTTGAGCTTAGGCACACACTAGTAGATCCAGTCAACTTCCAGCTCCCCTCTTATGGAATGTGAGCTGTGACTCAGGCTTTTAGATTCCATTAAAACCAAGAGCGTGTTTCCCAGAAAACCCGTCTATACCTTTTTCCTCCATCATCTCAAAACGTAGTCACCCTTTCTCCTCAGTCCATGTCTCAATGTGACCCAGAGGGGAGTCTAAGCAGGCTTCTCTGTCTGGAGAACAAAATGCTTGCCCCACGGTGAGACAAAGAGCTTGCTCCAGGTCAGAATGCATTGCCTTTGCCCCTGGGCACACTCTGCAGGAAACGTCACGCTGGCTTTCTTGACATGATGAGGTACATGGCTCTGCAAGCTTGTATGTTGTCACCTGCTCCTTGTGTCTTCCCAGACCAGCAGCCTGTAGCACATGTCAGAGGCTTCCACTCAGTCTGACTTCTGTCCCAGTGGTGTCTGGCAGCTGGACTCACCTTACCCAATTCTATAGCTCTCTGTGAGGATGAGTACATCTCTCCCCAACTTTAGTTTGACCTCAGTTTGACTCCTGTAAGTTCCACAGCACAACCATCATGGAGCCATCATGGTGGATTGTGGTGACCTCTTTCCAAATGCATGTCAATGCGCAACTTCCTTCACAAGTGGACCTCTAATGGTGAGCAATGTAGACCGTGTAGCTAAGCTAGGATTCCCCAGGTCACCTTCCAGAACAATCCTGAGCTCCTTCCAAGAAGCATCTGCCGAGTGTGGCTTGCTATGCATCGTTCATCAACTCATAAGTACTTATGGATGACCTACTGTTGCAGGTATCATTCTGTGTCTTGTGGATATGACAGTGCATGACCAGAGAGCTCACAGACGGGAGCCACTAACAAGCAACGCTTGATGGCAAAGAGCGCTCTAGAAAAATAAAGTAGGAAGGAAAGAAACCCTTGGAAGACTCTCCTCTGTCTCCCTGACCCTGTCCCTATCCTTGTCTCTCTATCTCCTAGCGCAGTCAAGGGAAGCTGGCTGTCTAGAGTGATGACTGAAACCTAGGCAGCTGAGCCAGGAGCCAAGAATGCCAGAGCAGTACCAGGTCTGAGCCATAGCTCACATGATTATGGGGCAATGCAGGCTCTGATGGAGAGTTGCTGATGAGACCAGGGAAGAGACTGTGATTGGTTTCTGAGCTGGGAGTTTGAGGGAAGGCTGGCTGTACAGTATTTCCATGCAGTTTATATCTATAGGTTCTGTATATAACCATTCTAAATATACACACATAAGCAATAGCAATTCTATGTCCTGTGTCACACAGTTTGCTCAGCAGCCCCCTCTGCATGTCTTGAGAGCTGGAGAACTTTCTTCATTGCACATTCTTTCTAAGTTATTGCCTGATCCTCCACAGTATGGCTGCTTGGGGGCTTACTTAGCCATTGCCCTATTGGTGGGTATATGTTGAGCTGTTGTTCTCCTATACACGGGGCTCTTTCCCCCTGGAAAGTCTTCCTTCTGGAGAGACATGGGCAGTGGACACATCCCTACACATGGTGACTTCCAAGAGCTGATGCAGAGGGTCCAGGTAGTGGCCAGCATGGAACTCAGTTCTTCTCCACCCAGAGGAAGTGACATGAACCCCAAACCAAATGCAGATGTTTGCTCTGCACTGACTGGAAGAATATCAGAGCAATTGGAAAAGGCCTCTGAAGTCTCTCAGTCCACCACACACACCACATAAACACTGCACCCTTAACACACCACACAAAGCAAAGTACTCACACCACTTACTATACCACAAAAACACACCATTCACTGTACCCCACATCTCATCCTCATACCACAAACACTTCACATGCATTTCATGTACACATGCCATATGCCACTGATGCAAAATCCCCATACACACCTCACACATGTCATGTTATACACACATAATCACATGGTGAATACATCCCACAAAACATTCCTCCACAATGGGTATAGACCACACTGATAACATACCATACTGTACACAGCCAAGAAAGGGCAGTGGTGAGTGACTAAACCAAGTCTAGCTTGGTGAACCTGTGAGTTTATTTGTGTTGCTTATAGGAGCATGTGTCAGGGGTCAGGGGTTGCTTCCAGGAATGTGAGCAACTTATGGGTAGCTATATCACTAAAGAAGAATCTCCCTCCCTCAAGCGATCATTCACTCCTTATGTGTCCTTGCAAAGGAAAGGACTTGGTGTGTCCTCATACACTACCTCATGCACACCTCATGATGCTCCTCCCCCATGAGGGATTGCTCCTGGCCCTAATCTTGTGAAGGTCTCATTTGAGCAGTGTGATGGTTTGAATGTCAAATGTCCCCCATAGCCTCATGTGTTTGTAATTAAGCCTCATACTTAATCCCTAGCTGGTGGACTCTTTGGGAGATGAAGCCTTGCTAGAGGAGGTGTGCCACTGGGGCTAAGCTTTGGGATTTGATGGTCCAGACACCCCCACCCCCACCAACCACTTGCCAGTAGTAGTACACCCAACCTTGCTACTTATCCCTGATGAAATGACAAAGTATGACACCCTGGCTGTCTGCCTGTGTCATGCTTTCCCCATCATGATAAATTCCACTTGAAACTGTAAGCTGGAAGAAACTCTATCTTTCCATGAGCTGCTTCTGGTCAGGTGTTTTTCCCCAGCAGTGATAAGGTAACTTCTACAGACAGTGTTCTGATTTCAAGATGCTACTACTCACATCATGCCCACATCTGCCACACATCCCATGTACAGCTCCCACAGAACACATTCTACACCATGCCTGTAGACCTCATGTCACGTGACAAGCATGCACCTGCCCACCCTCATCACACACATCACACTACACACACATCACATATCCACACACTCCAGACTGTATGCATACCCAGGAGTGAGGGAGAAGCCGCCCATTCTCCCGAGCCCACCTGCCTGTTAATTGGCTGCCTTATGCAGGGCTGTTTATCATCTTTCTCCAGAGCTTGGGCACCAAATGAAGATAGATTCCAGGAAGCTTTGAAATGTTCCAAACACAGAAGCCTCAGATTCACATGCTTTGAAGATTAGAACCTATTTTCTTTTTTTCCTCCCAACCCTGGCTTTTGGATTATATTTTAATTATTCCTCTGCCAATCCTCTCTTCCTTATGACCTGTGATGCACACAGGCTCACTGGGAGATGGATTAAAATATAATTGTGTGAAGGCTGACCTAGTGTGTGATGCCCATCGCATTCCCTGACTGCTCATGGCATCTTCCACAGCACATCCATTTCACCCTCTGTGGCTTTGGCTTTATTTACTGGGCATTGCTGTGGGCTCTGGGGTTCTTAGTCCTGCTGGAGAGTCAGTATGAAGAAGAGAGGTTGAGCCAATTCACTCACTGGACAGAAGAGCCAGAGTCCAGGCGTCTGCTTTCTGCTCCACGGGGACCACAGTGCTACAGTCCCAGTTCCAATCTGAGAAGAATAGAGTAGGGACAGGAGACAGCCCTGTTCTTTTCAGCCAAGTGTGGGATGTCTGCCCAGAGATTTGTGTGGAACAAAATGCCCCAAGGACCAATGGGATGTGAGGGAGGGATTGTCTCCTCTCCACCCTGTGTGTTCCAAGGCACCCGGACATCACTGAAAGCCTGTAGTCCCAGAGGCAATGTTGGTACAAATACCTGAGAGGCTGCTATGGGCGGTGCAGGAGATGGTCTCTGCATCCCAGAGAATGGCTGCAGCTGTCCCTTCTCCCCTGAGGTCAGAGCATGGCTGGGACATACAATGGGAAGAAGGATAAATTGCCTCATCGTGGGCCTTAAGATTTGGGGTGGGCAGAAGGAAAGGCCTGATGCAGGATGTCAGCATTTGTCACGAGCATGTCAGGCGCTTCTGGTCCCAGGCAGAGAGAGGGACAGTCAGGGGTCATGACAGGGAGCAGGTGCTGGAAGCTGGGGGGGGGTGCTTAGCATGGGTCTGACTTAGTCATTGAGCTACAGCATGAATATTAATGACTGGCCACATTCGAGCATCAGTCAGCTCCAAATTTCTGCTCTATGATAATAAAAGCTCCTTTTGATGGGGGATGGGCATGGTACTGGCATAACTGTTATCTTCCCTTCATCAGCTCTGAGATGACAAGGGACTTCTCCTGGCCACTCCATCCTTTTCCTGCTGTCCCTCTTCTGTTCTAAATGCCTGAAGGGCAAGCTTCACCCCTCACTGTGTGCCTGTCTCCTGCTCACAGGTCCCCAGAGCTTGAGATACAGCCTTAACTCACCATCATGTGCCAGAGATTGAATTCATAACTCTTATCTCTCCAGATACATTGTTGGTAAAGCAGAAAGGAAAGAGAGAAGAATTTTTTTTTCAGATAGTCTCTCCTACTCTAAATGAATAGACTGTACTGGAGGTGAACATTCCAGAAAGTTCTTAGGCATTTAGGGTTGTCCCTGTGAATGGAAGATCAGAAGCTGAAAGTTTCCCACATGTGCCTGGATGGTTTAAGCATCTACCTCCCTCTTGTCTTCAATATGCTGGCTCCCTTGAGAGGTGGATACTCCTGTAATAAGGGTTGCCCAGCCTTTCTGGGCCCTGGCTTCCTCTACTTGGGACTCCATCTCTTCCTTTCAAACCCCTACTTTTCTCAATAGGTCTTAATCACACTCTTTCCTCTCCATGGGTCCTTCTCTGTCTTTCCAATGAGGGCATGCCTTCATTAAGCTGCACAGCCTGTGCTAGACCTGTTCTTAGAACCACGTCCCATACCCTCACCAAGCTCAGCACCACTTCCTTTTTGTGACTGATCTTGGGGAAATCTAGATGCCACCACAGATACACAGATTAGATGAGAGTTAGGTTACAGGGAAATGTGTCCTCTGCAACCTCTAAACCTACCCAGCCCACACTCCAATGGGTTCAGGGGCCTGGGCTTCTCAAATTGCCAAGTAACAGAGTGTTTTAATTTATTTTCAGTGGTTTAAAGGAGTCTGCTGGGCATTTATTCTGTATTTTCCATGGATCTTTTTTTTTCCCTCTGTAGTCTTCCCCGCACCAAGCCAGCCTCCTGTGTGTGGTCTCTTCATGGCCTGTGATGTAAGGCAGGTGAAGACATGTGTATAGTGCAGAGAGCACTTGGATCCAGTCCTGGCGTGCTGAGGTTTGTGGTGCGGTTCATTTCACTCCTGAGCTTCTCCAGAGACACAGCCACTAGTGTCACTGTTCCCAGCACCACCTGTTCCTCTCTGGGTGCTCACAGTCCCCTTCCATGAGCCATGGAACTTGAGACGTGTGAGAGAGGTGAGAGAGTAGGACTCTATTCTCTGATCCCTGCCTGCCTCTAAGTTTATTACCTAACTCCCTTCCATGCCAACCCTTTAACCTCAAACTCCCACAGACCCGAGGGTGCGCCTCCCTCTGCCTCCTCCTCTCCAGGTGAGTCTCCTCAGTCAGATTTTCTTTCCAGGGTGTAAGGAAAGCAGCCACACTCCCAACAAATCAGGAACACAGGTGACTGCAGTGTGGTTCATAGGAACATGAGTTCTACAGCTAGACACACTGAGTTCAATGATAGGTGTCCATTCATCTCCATCAGAGAACTCCTGGCCTTCCTGCCAGGCACATGCTTCTAGCCATCATACACTGACCACCCGCTCAGCGGTTCACAGCCCCACCTGTACGATGCTAAGGATCTGCCAATCTTCAGGGCTTCTGTGAAGGTGACATGGTGTGTGCCTCCTGCCAAAGGCCTGGCACAGAATAAGATCTCCAAGTGACCTACTGCTGTTAGTTTGAAATTGCATTTTCTCATCTGAAATTGGACAGAGATCTTGCCTGAAAGACGACTGTGATGTAATTGAGATGATATGTTAGACAGGAAGCGCAGGAAATGACAGGCAACATAGTTCTAACTAGTTCAGACCAGGAGACTCTTAGCAAATGACTCTGATTGCTTCTAGAAGCCCCGCTTCCCGGGAGTGCAGGGGAACATGGGCTGAAGCCAGGCACCTGTGGCTCTCAGAGTGCTTCCTACAGTGTCACAACATCTCACGACATCTGATGGCATCACTGCCTGTGTTGTGTGGCTGTTTCCTCTGTGTTGGACATGATCTAAAATCAGAGCAGCTACGGTCACCTGCATGAGACCTTCCCATCCCAGAGGAGGCTCAGCGGCTTTCACCAGATCCTCACGAGGCTCCCGTTCTCCCCCAAATCTTATAAGAGGTAAACAATGACTGGGGTGGGAGACTCTCAGAAGTGTAACTGCCTGTCGGTTACCCAGGAGATGCTTCAATGATGTGACATAGGACTCATAATGCTAAGTTCTCACATAAACTTGTGCCTACTTCCAACAGGATAAGATCCTTTCCTACTGACTTGATAACGATCACAATGTTCTTACTGTTTATCTTTTATAAATGTTACCCTAGGTTAATAAAAAAAAGGCCAAAGCAAAGGACCTATACACTTGGTTCAAAAAAAAAAAAAAAAAAGGAAAAACTTTCCATCATCGACCTTTAGATAGATACTCTGGGAAACTCTAACTCGCAGGCTCTACAACCCTATTAAACTTGAAGAAGGAAGAGAGGTCATTGCCCTATCTTCCTAGTAGTTAGAGTTGCCCCTAAGTAGGGGGGATGATGGAGATCAGGAGCATGAACACCCACCCAATCTTCCTCATGCATTATTGGGCTTTGGGGTAGTAATTGTGCTCTAATATTACCACCCCACATCTACTACAGTTTCCTGGGATTCTCTGCTTATCATCTACTCTGTTCAAAATCCCATTATTACACTCACGGGGACTGCCATCTGTATTCTTCAATCTTGATACAGGTAAGAATGCTTTCCACCCCCCATGCATATGTGTGGGATTTAGGGTGTCTTTCACTGGGGCCCCAGAAATTGTTCACAGTTTCCTCTTTCCATTTCCCCTTATGTCCACAGCTCTCACACAGCCCCACCCTCTTCCGCTCTTGCCCAGGAGTCACCATGTTTGATACATCAAGGTGTCTTTGAACTGGAACCAACTTTGATTCTACTCCTCTGGCCCTAACAGCCGTGCTTGGCTTGACCTGTCGGAGCCTGCCTGTGTCTGGAAGGACTCAAGGAATGGACTGCCTGCTGGTGGGAGCACCTCAGATCAAGATCTGTTTGGAGGCTTGGGCAGCAAAAGACACTGCTCAAAATCTAGAAAACCACAAAGGGACTTCCTTTTCTCACATCGAGAAAGAAGCCTGGAGCTAGAGTGGTCCTGCTCAGTTAATTTGGTTCCTCTATTCTTTGTTCTTGACATTTCAGTCTGTTCTCTTGATCAGTTGATAGGATGCCCTGATCCAGGCACCCATGCATCAGGTAGAAAGCAGGAGTGCTTTTTGCTGGCATCTCTTTATCAACAAGGACCTTTTTAGTCTAGAAGGTCTTTGGCTGGCTGCTCCTCCTGTTTTGTTGGTTCTGCCTAACCAGTCTCTGCAAGGGTGATGTGCTGGCATCTGAGACCTTCAGCTAACAGTTGATGAGGGAATGAATCCTTTAAAATGAAGCAAGATGTATAGGACTGGCAACACCTCTCTTCCTTAGATTAGAGTAGATCAAAGATGGGGAAGACGGGTTGCTCTAAGTGCTGGCAGCTCCAGGACTGGGTACCTTGATGGCATCTAAGGCTGTCTCTGTATGCTACTCAGGGATGATCCCAAGGAGGAACTCCGTAAATCCTCTCCCATGAAATGTCTTAGTACATTAGCTCTCTTCATTTAAAAAAGAAAGAAAAGGTATTTATGTGCAAAGCCACTTATCTCTGTAGTGTCTGCAGATAAATCTTCTAATTTATGGTGTGCTGACACCCTCCAAGAGCCAAAATCGATGCATGTCCTGTAAATCCAAGCTGGGTCTCAACGACCCACACTACCTGATTGATGGCTTAACTTTTCACTGGGCCTCTTTAGGGGACAGCTGGTACAGGTCCTGGTGGAAGGGCTCAAGGAAGCTCTTTATGGGCCTCAATCCCTTTCACCTCTCAGAGAACATGTTGGCTCTAGGAACCAAAAGCAAAGCCCCTCCTGTCATCCTTGAAGTATTGAACAACTTATTCAAGCCCAGGTGGTCAGAACCTCTACTCTTGGCATCCATCTTTAAGTTGTCCACTCAACAGTTGTCAGACTCCTTTGTGTTCCCTGACATGTGCTTGAGAAATGCCAGCACGAAAATGAGCCCAACTGGTCATGAGAGGGCCCCTGCCTTGTCCCAAGGACAGGAGGGCTTTGAGGAAGACTTTCTCACCCAGCACATGGAGCTCTGCTTTGTAACAGGTATCCACTAAGCACCTACTTGGTGCCAGTCACTGGGCCCCAGAACTGTTGGTACCGATGGCCCAGTCAGGAAGACTAACAAGGAATTAAACAGCACAAGTTCTCTTGCGTTGGGGTGGGTTGCAGAAGACAAATAGACACACTTGGACCATACTAAGAAGCTGGGTGTGTTTACTCAAGGGATCAGTGACTGTGCCAAGATTTACAGGTAACCAAACGAAAAAGTGAGAGAGAGGACAGCTTCAGGCTGACAGTGGGGTCTTTGGTTGGAATGTGTGCAGTCATTCTGACCAGACAAGGTGATGTGACAGTTAATCTCACTTATCAACCAGATTGGGTTGATAAATCCCCAAGAGATTAATAAAACTTATCTTTGGGAGTGTCTGTGATTTCCTGCCATTTCCAAGGATGCTTAGATCATGAGGGCTCTGACATGATGCCTTGATGGATTAACAATATCATGATATATTTGGAAGGTGATTAAAAGTAGGAGCTAAGAATTGGAACTACCATATGACCTAGCTATACTATTCCTAAGCATACACCCAAAGGACTTGACATCATTCCATGAGATACCTACATGGCTATGTTCATTGCTGCTCCATTCACAATAGTTAGGAAATGGAATTATCCTACATGTCCATCAACTGATGACTGGGTAATGAAAACCTGGTAATATACACAATGGAATTTTACTCACCTATAAAGAAAAAAATACGTTATGAAATTTATAGGAAAATGGATGGAATTTGGAAATATATATACTAAGTGAGGTAACCCAGGGCCAGAAAGACAAAATATTCACATGTTCTCTCTCATATGTGGACCCTAACTTTGAATGATTGTAAGTCAATAAGGGGAGGTGAGAGTGAGTAGACTATGAATCTAGATGGGCGACCATGAGAGGAACAAGAGGTGGTGAGAGAGAAGGGGGAGGAGTCAAAGGAACCATGCAGGATGGAAATAGAAAGAAGGCTACCCTGGGGATAGAATACAAAGCCAGGGCGGACTGGAGGGAAG
Organism: Zapus hudsonius; assembly: GCA_004024765.1. NCBI lineage: Eukaryota > Metazoa > Chordata > Mammalia > Rodentia > Dipodidae > Zapus > Zapus hudsonius. The sequence goes on along the minus strand of PVHP010001929.1, from coordinate 3,790 downwards.
GCCAGGGAAACAAAAGCAAACTTTGCTTGAAAAATATCATAATAAAGCCCAACTCTTTATATACTAATCAAAATAAATACATTTTTAATAGTAGGAGGTGTGGCCCATTTGGAGGAAGGAAGGGATTGGAGTTTGTCCTTAGGATTCTGTCTTGCCCTGTGTGCTTTATCTGCTTTCTGCCAGCTGGGATATGAACTGCTTCACCATGCCCTCCATATCATGATGGGCTACACCAGTGACTAAAAGTAAATCCTCCTCCTTCTAATTGTCCTCTCAGTCATTTTGGCCACAACTATGCAAACATAACTAATACAGTAGGAGTGCCTGACTAGGCTTCTCTCTTTTACTCATCTGGAATTCAAGATGGTGGCTTCGTGGTTTTTCACTTTCTGTCTCCTGTGTACTCAGTGTATTCAGTGCTGAACACAGCCTCTATTCGTGAACTTTTTAAATGTATGTGTGTGTGTGTGTGTGTGTGTGTGTGTGTGTGTGTGTGTGTGTATTAGGAAAACAGCCTCAGGAGTCAATCTTTAGGAATGCTGTCCACCTTTCCTGCGAGGAAGTCTCTCATTGGCCTAGAGTTCACAGTTGGGCTACAGTGACTGACCAAAGAGCCCTGGGATCTACGTGTTTCCAACCACCCACCATAGAGATGACAAATCCATGCCAACAACCCTGACCCTTTAACATTTGTTCCAGGGCTCAAACTCAGCTATTTACGCTTATGAAGCAAGCACTTTCACTATCTGTGGTGGTTTGAGTCAGGCGTCCCCTATAAACTCCAGCTGATGTAATTTGAAAGGTAGAGCCTTGCTGGAGGAGCTGTAGCTGGAGGTTTATCAGCCCTAGCTTTCCAGTGTTAGTTTGGCTCACTCTCCTCCTGCTGTTTTCTACCTGCTGTTGGCCATACAAAGAATCAGACTTTATTATGATGTTTTTCAAGCAGCTTGCTTTTGTTTCCCTGGCCTTTCCTCCAGTCCACCCTGGCTTTGTATTCTGTCCCCAGCATAGCCTTCTTTCCACTTCCATACTTTTGTATTCTGTCCCCAGAATAGCCTTCTTTCTACTTCTCTCTCACACCAAAAAAAGGGCTAGGGAACCACTGTGTCACCCATGATTTTATTGCCCATAGGGAGCCAAGGACAGGTGATCTACCAACACATTAAGGACGGGCAAATCAGTCACACTGAACACCACTGAAAGTCTGAAGCCTAACAATTTGCCTGGGCGATATCATTTCCATCCTGTTTCCCTGAGAAAATGACTATCAGAATTCCCCTTTATTCTCATAAATTCCCCCCTCTAGATGTTAGGTCATCTATTCATCTCTTCATATTTCAGTATGCCAAGATGTTTTCCTTATGAGAATACATCCGGCACCTGGAGACTCTAAACTGGAGTGTTCCTTCAAGGCTTCTCCAGGCTTCTTGCATGGTCTGTGTACTTTCCCAGAGTTCATAAAGGCATTAGAAAAGTAGCAACTTCCTGTGGATGGAAAGATGATTTCCCAACCTGGGTCTGAGTACAGGTGTACAATCCTTTCAGATCATTGGTCCCTGGTTCCTCCAACCAGCCTCCACCGACATTTCCTACAGCATCAGGCTGAATAAGACTCAATAAACCATTGATTCTAGCCACATTACAGATGTACTAATCTGTCACTGTGACCCTAACATTTGTCGCTCAGTGCAGTTCGTTGATTGAGCACCTTAAGTACGCAAACACCAGGTGACCCTAGTGGTCCTTTCCTAATGTTTAGGGGTTTTTATTATTTGACTTAAAGCTGCCATGAGAGAAAGAGCTATGGTTCTATTAATCCATCATTTCAGCAATCTGTGGCTGAAAGTTCAGGTGGCCATGGAGTCATTTTTACTGGGCCAGCTTTTAGACCAATAGAAATTATACACCCTGGACAAAAGAGTCAGGAAAAGCTAAACTAAAAGCAATGTGAAAGTCCCAAGTAGTGACAAAACTGGTAGAAGTGAGATATCAAAACTGGAAGAAGAAATCAGCCCCAAATATTCCCCACTTATACAGCTTTGACTTTAAGGCCAGAGTCTAGCCTTGCTCCTCAGGGAGGTAGATATTCAGGATGGGCACCTGAACTCAGGGACTGAGTTTGGGCAACTGCCATGTCTCTAAAGTAATAGAAGAAATCTTCGAAGGAGAGACATGCAAGTCAGTCCAAGTTCTGTGTATGAATTCTACCCACATTTCTGGTACAAGCTATGCAAGCTTGGGACAAATTACTAGCAATTCAGCTAAAAAGAAAAGGGGATTTAGTGCCATAGAAACCTTTGCTCTGGTTAGCTAATTAAAATATACAACTCTCTTAATAAGAGAAAGGGTAGTAGTTTGGGCAGAAGCAGCCTGCAGGGGTAGAGAAAACTTTACTCTAAAATCATAGGCTGCTGCTGATAAATTCCAGTGCCAGAGCTGTGTTACATGCCACAGTGAGCTACTGGCCAGGGAGGCCCAAGAGGTCACCAAAACAATGTGGGCTGTTGCTAAAACATACTTTATTACTTACCAGATATAAATGGTAAGAATCTATTGCAAAACACAGTGCGGGTTGTGATCATGGGAACGGTGAGATCATGTTGGAACTGAGACAGAAGCCAGCTCCCCACTTGCTAGAACTCAGTACTGGAAACTGCTCTGGAAGGCGCTGAAGGATAAAAGTCACCAACCATGGGAACAAGCAGTGGATCCTACAAGCTACAGAATCAAGCAGCCAGGTAAGATATACACACTGGTGCAATAGTGGCACCCAAGCCACGTGAGTCATCAGCGGGTAATCAACTGCTCTCTGATTTGATATGAGGTCTGATCCTTGGGAGGGAATTTGTACCAGGTACTAAGAGCTAAATCAGAAGCCTGTGGTTTAAAAGGTCAAAAACCCGGGACAAAGCTTCCACTGTTACTTGACTACAAGGAGAGGTTGTACCAGTCAAGAGAATCTTCTAAATGTGAATGATTATCCACTTTAATCCATAACTGCTCTCACTCTTTGGCTCAAGTATTGGCTTTTTTTGTAAATATTTTATTTATTTTAGAGAGAAAGAGAAAGGGAGAGAAAAGGTTGTGCTGTGCCATACCCTTCTGCCACTGCATACAAAACCCAGACACATGTGTCACTTTGTGCATCTGGTTTTATGTGGGTACTGGGGACTCAAATCCCACGCCAGCAGGCTTTGCAAGCATGTACCTTTAACTGTTGAACCATCTCCCCCTCCCAGACCCTTCCTTTTTATAGATGGTAGTGAACACAGGGGAGACTCAAGACTCATTATTATAACAAAAGAAAGCTAGGTGCCTAGCATGAGATGAGCCATTGTTATCACATCTTCCAGAGCTCAGAAAACACTGCAGACAAAGTGGTGGTTTGAACATGAGTGCTGTTCTCGCTGCTAGGCTGACAACTTCCTTCAGGGAGATGGTGATAGAAACTGAGACACTCGACACTCATCAAAGAAGAAAATCAGAGGCTGCTGAGAGCTCAACACTAAGGTAGAATTATAACATGTCCTCCAAGACTCAGGGAAAATTGCAAAAGAGGGGCAGAACAAATGTGAGAGCCACTGGGTAGGAAGGTATATTCTGAGGCATTATCTTCCCCTGTGCATATAGACACTGACTGGTGTATTCTTGATCCCACAGGGAATACTGATCACCCCACTGAGGAAGGCTCTCAGGGGAATGGAGTCTGGTAAGAGGGCACATAAGAGTATAAGCCAATGGGAAAATGACTAATACACCATATGTTCATACAATGAAGTTTTTAATAAAA
>PVHP010001928.1:0-97885 GCA_004024765.1 Zapus hudsonius | reverse complement strand
AGTTTGTTCTATCTCTCATCCCATCCAGAATAGAGATTTGTACCTTCTTGAAAGAAGCTGACTCTTACTGACTTAATAATGGCTTTGGGTGAGAATCTGTTACTCTGTCTCATGTCCTTCTGCTTGAGAATTGAGCTGATTTTTTGAGATCATGTCACCAATGAAGATTGGAGGTATAATGTGCTTTAGCATTATACCTCTGATTCTGAAGGTCCCCTTTGGGACTCAAACTCAGTTCTAAGACTTCCTAGGGGTTTGTCTTTGAACAATTCACTGAATCTTTGTGCTCGTCAATATCATCCCTCAAAAGTGGCACCAGAAGTAGCACGTACTTCATGGAGGGATTTGAAGAAATAGCATGTACTTCATGGGGTGATTTTAAGAAATAGCATGTACTTCATGAAGAGCTTTTAAGAAATAGTGTATGTGGGGAGCTGCTTATTGTGCCTTAACTGCATCAACACCATTTTGAAGGTCTCTGCCATTTTCTCTATTAACCAAAGCTAAGTTTTTATTTCTCTGATTAAGTTTCCTTTTCCCACCTGTGAGGCTTCCTCCTAGAAATCACATGACCTAGTTGTGTCAGGTCTCTTAGCAACCCAGCTATGCAAGTTCCTAAGCAAGCGTTCACTCACTTCCTCCTGTGAGAGGGTTTATAAGCATCTGCCTGAGCTCCAATGAATTGAGACTTGATCAGACACCTGTCTTGTCTCCATTCTTCTCGTCTTTTGTCGCTTTTCATTCTCACCCCCCTCCCTTAGGGTCTTCATTGACTGACCTGCAGGCCAGGGCAAGTGTGTACTTCATGGGGTGATTTAAAGAAATAGCATGAACTTCATGGAGAGATTTGAAGAAAACAACTGGGGAAAAAAAGAAGAAACATGCACAGCACCTGGCACAGAGTGAGAGTTAAATATTAGCTATTTTTATTCTTTACAGATAACTGAATCTTGCGTTTTTGTTCTAGTGATTTGGAAAAGCAGGTGTGAACCCTGTTTTTAACTCCACTGGCAATTACCTTTGACATCTTTCAAAAACACAGTGCAATCTAAAATTTTCTAATGATCAACGGATAAAAGTACTCTTCTCAAGATAAATCAAATTTTTAGTAAGCATATTTTTAGTAAGGGGTACTTTTTTTTTTTTACCATTTTGTGAGTGAATTTGAGTCCACTGGTAAATATCTTTACAAGTAAGCTATGGAGTGTTAATTTTTGAGGTTTGCCTCACCAATTGAAAGATAATTTTAAGATTTCCTAGCATTACTCAAAAAATTCTTTCCTTTTTACTTGTGAATGATTGAATGTAAGGAGTTCTCTACTTTCTTTTTCAACTGTACAGACATTCCTCCATTTTCTTTCAGAATCTATTTTTTAAAATATCTTTATTATGAATAAGTATATACATTGTATGAGAATCTCTTCTGACTGTGTCCCTGTTTCCCTCCTCTCTGTCCCCTATCCACTGGGGTCCTTCCTCAGTGCAAATACTGGATCTGTACATAGGTTAGGGGGTATGAACTGCACCAGAGGGAGACAGTTTTTCTTCCCCCTTTGTGTGTTGTTGCTAAGGGTGGCAATGTCTCTGGATATTCTCCCCCAGCATGGCTCTTACATTCTTTCTGCCCCCTCTACCACTCAGTTCCCTGAGTCATAGTGGGTGAGTTTTGAGTCTGCTTTACTGTTGAGATCTTAAGTATCTCTGGATCTTTGCCCTGGGTTGTGTTGGGTATCACTGGTGTCTGTCTCCATTGACCTTTTATGGGTTATCAGACTTGCTGTGGTGATTAGTCTCCTGTTTGTCTCTTCACTTTCTCATAGGTTTCATTTGGGCCTCCCAACTCAAGTAGTAGAAGGGTTTATGTTGGCTTATAGTTCCAGGGGGTCTAGTCCAGCATGCCAGGGAAGCCATGCCAGCAGGAGCTTGAGGCAGCAGGTCACATTGAACCCATAGCCAGGAATTCGAGAGAGATGGTGTGTGTGTGCATGTGTGCATACAGTGTGTATGCATACGTGACTATGCATGTGGTGTGCACAAGCTATAGCACATGTGTGGAGGTTTGATGTGAGTCCTCATCTTCCACCTTGATTTCGTTGGCCACTGTAAACAAAGCAGCTCCGGTGGCTCAGGAGCTTCTGAGAGTTTTCCTGTCTCCTCTTCCAATCTCACTTTCGGTGTAATGGGATTATGATATGCCCGTCACTGCATGTGGCCTTCTGTAAATTCTGGAGATTCAAATTCAGGTAGTCCACCTCACAGCAGAAGCACTTTAACCCCCGGAGCCATCTCCACAGCCTGCTTTCTCCTTTATCGCCGTGGATCCAAGCCCATGGAATGGACTGCCCACACTTAGAGAATGGATTTTCCCACATGGGCTAACATAATCTAGAAAATCTGGCATACCCAGGTATTTGATTACCTGTGATCCTAAAGCCCATCAATTTGACATGATGATTTCTAGTATGCAGGAGGCCCTGGGTTCAGTCTCAGCACTGACCATAGGTATGGCATGTTCAAGGATAACCCAGACACTGTCTCCAAAGGAGCAGGTGATGCTAGTATATATGTGTATTTTGAATATAGTGGTCGAGGCTTCATGGATAGCTGCCTTTTACAACCTGTTAGATAGTACCTGAGTGCTGTGAAGAGCAGATCCACTTGTTTTCAGTTTTGCAGCTTCTCCACCTGCGTGCTCATGGCAGGGGATTGGATGGTGGGTATGAGGAATAGCATCTTCAAAGCAGAACCTGCTGCTCTGATTCAGAGAACTACATTAAGAATGGTTAGCCCATGTTCATTCATGTTGTTCATGCAGCGAACCTCCTATACACTATGTAAAACAATTTCTGAAATAGCAATCATTTAAACATTTTCCATATCATCATGACTATTCTAAAGGAGAACATTTTACTTTAGTTTTTTAAAATCTATTTTTTAATAAAAAGGTTGCACACATAGACTCCCTTTGAGGGTTTTTGGTGGGGTTATTGGTATTTTGAAGGCCATGAGTTGCTACAGAAATTCCATGAGTCAACCCTAACTCACCCATCATAGAGAAGAGGAAACTTGTGCTTAGGTGGTTCTTTATCCATTATAGTCTCTGCCTTTTATTTTCAATTATTTTTACATAATTCATCAGAGTGCCCAGCCGACTCTGGAATAAATTTAGGAATAAATGATCCTTTGCAAAATAGCTGCATGATCTTGGACAAGTTATTTAATCTTCTTAAGCCTCAATTTTGTTATAGAAAAGGTTGCTAATAGAACTGCCAAGGAAATAAGTCATCAACCATTCCAGGTGCTGTTGTTTACATTATTCCATTTTGTTGTTAATCCCCTCCATAACCTTGCAAGACACAGGCTGTTTGCCATCCCTAATTTATTGATCGGGAACTAAATCTCAAAAAGGCGAAATAATTTTCCCAAGACACATCTTGTAAGAGGTAGAGCCATGGTGGTCTTACTTGGGACTTAGGTTTTAAACCACAACACAATTATCCAAATTACAATTTCTTGTGTTGTTAAGCTTAGCTATGCCTGAGTGGGATCAGTCAGCAGATATAAATGCTGAGTACACTGGGCTCCTAGGACTGAATAAACCCTAGAAGATTCTAGAAGATTCCAGTGTTCCCATTTGCACAGTGACCATCTATTATCAGAGACTTAAGTTAGCAACACAATCCAATGGGAGTGGTCAGGGGCACATTTTGTTTAGCATGCCCTAAGATATGTGCACTTCTGCAATTTCCTTGGGACTATTTAATTCCCAAGCAACTCTATGGTTTGAGGCATTGTTAGCCAATACAGAGAACACTCTAGTGGGTTTTTGGCCACACCATAGAGAAATCTGGTGGGTCTGTGCACTGAGGTTTCAGTAGATCAGTCATAGGCTACCGGAGGGCCAAGAGAAGCAGAGGAAGTCATTCATGTCACACCGTTAAACTTCTAGCCTGCAATCTGGCTACCCTCTGAAGTGTGAGGATTTGCAAGAAGGACTTTATAGGACTGTCTCTGTAATATTTTAAGGTCATTATAAATGGTTTTAAATGCAAACAGCTCAGTGGTCATTCATAATTATTCTTCTATTTGTCTAGTGTTCAACTTCCATGCCTATGTATACCTAGGGAATTCCTCACTTTATGAGTGTTTGTGGAGGAGAGCTAGCTTCTATTGTAGATGCAAACCCACCAGAGAAACCCTTTCCCAAGCCTGTCTGTCTGTGTGTGAGGAATGCCTCCCCTGGAGCTGGATGAGCAGCCATCACCAAATCAGCTGTTTCCATCGTTCACTAAGCAGTGTTCTCAAGACATGTTCAAATGAAAATGGCCACAGTTGTGTGAGATGATTTTCACACCAAGCTGTGCTGATGCAGAGCAGCAAGTCTGGGATCATGGGAATCTCACCCAACTCCTACATTCCCCAGAGGAGCTGGGTCATCACCAAACCATCACTGATTTCATCATGTGCACTGAATCCTCTCTCCTCTTTCTTGTCTTCTTTTACACATTGTATTTCTGCCAAGCCTTCATCTAAAGATCTGGGATTTGTCATGTTTGTTCCAAGTACTGGTGTCAAGCTAACTTAGGAGGGCATTGTAGTGAATGAGTCTTGGAACCAACTTAAGTCACAAGACTTGGTGCCAGAGAGCTCTCCATCTGTTCTCCTCAGTCCCCACCTTTTAGGCCTTACAAAATGTAAGTATGGAGGCATATAATTGAAACCCCAGTCCTTGGGAGGACAAGACAGGAGGATTGTAGGTTTGAGGCCTGTCTGTGCTACAGTGAGATTCAGTCTTAAGAACATAATACAAAACAAAACAAAACAAAAACCCCAAAGAAAAACCAAACCCCAATCCAAAAAATAAAACAACAACTCATCCAAAGTGAAAAATAAGAGCTTGTTGCAGTCAGCTTTCTAGTTGCAGAAAGAACCCAAACAAAAGCGGCTTGTGGAGGAATGGGTTTATTTGGCTTATGGTCTCAAGGGGAGACTCCATCCTGGCAGGGAAGATGATGGCATGAGCAGAGGGGTGGACATCACCTCCGCCACAGTGCTGCAAACAATGGCAAGAAGGTGTGCCAAACACTGGCAAGGGGAAGCTGGCTTATAACTCCATTAGTCCTCCCCGACAACACAGATCTAGCAAGGTTCTAACTCTCAAACTGCCATCAGCTGAGGATTGATCGTGGAGAACACATTGATTTGTTTGTGGGGAAACCTGGATTAAACCATGACAGTCCGCCCCTGGCCCCCACAAACTAATAATCATAAATACAATGTGTTCAGCTCAACTCCTAAGTCCCCACAGCTTTCAATTGAGCCATAATAGCAAAAATAAACCTGTAATGGCACAGAACATTCACATTGTAAAACATAAGGCATGGCAAAAACAGATTGAACCAATACAAGATTTAAAACAAGCAGGGAAACCTCAATTTCTAACTCCAAGTTCAATGATTCTGCATTTGAACAAGTCTCTTGGAGATTCAATTCTGCCCCTCCAGCTCGGCTACTCACAGTCCCAGAAAACTTCATCCAGTGCTGGCAGCTCGCCTTGGCAGCCATCCATAATCCTGGCATCTTCCTGGGTCTTCATTGCAACCCACACTTCAACCTCATGGCTCCATCAGACTCCATGCAGGCAATCTAGCACACCTGCTTCACATGCCGATGGCCATTTTTCAAAAACAAAACTGTGGTGCAGATCCAATGACCCTCTCTTCTTACATTTGTTCTACTCCACAGAACCAGGTGGGCTACCAACTTGTTAATCCAGGAGGGAACAAAGCATTCAGGACCCTTTCTTCAACGAGTCCACATTCTTCCTGTTGTTCCAATGCAGACCAGCTGGCCCAATCTCAATGGTTGTCATCTCTCAAACAATTGCAGGTGAATGGGCAGCAGTTTTGGCCCAAAGATCTTTCTTTCTGTGCCATCTCCATCTGCTCACACCAGTCCATCTTTACGTCAAGCAACCCTGCAGAGGTTTCCAGGACACAGGCAGGCAGAACGCAGCAAGCCTCTCACACAAACTGCTTCTAGCACAGTCCTGAAAAAGTTCTTTTTCACACTTGTAAGCCAAACCTCACAGTCCATAGTTCTCATTACATTCAGGTCTTTCAACTCTGACCAGAATGATCCATGTAGCTGTACTCACAGCACTGCGAGGCATCTCTTAGGCCGAGATTTCAACTCCTTTCACATTCCTCCTGCAGATCATTTCCAAAAACTCAAAGCCATAAGATCAGGGTTCTAGCAGCAACAGATGACTCCACATTCTGGTACCAAACTGTTGCAGTCAGCATTCTAGTTGCTGTGCAGAAAGAACCCAAACTAAAGTGGCTTGTGGAGGAATGGATTTATTTGGCTTTCAGACTTCAGGGGAGACTCCATCCTGGCAGGGAAGATGATGGCATGAGCAGAAGGGTGGACATCACCTCTGCCACAGCACTGCAAACAATGGCAGGAAGGTGTGCCAAACACTGGCAAGGGGAAGCTGGCTTATAACCCTATTATTCCACCCCTGACAACACAGATCTAGCAAGGTTCTAATTCTCGAACTGCCATAAGCTGAGGATTAATCACTGAGAACACATTGTTTGTGGGAGACACCTGGATCAAACCATGATAGAGCTTAAGGGAGTTTTGTGGAGAGATGGTGGGAAAGCCAGACATCTGTGTGTCCAAGCCTCATGCTGGACACTGCTTACATTACCCTGTGTAAACTTCACTGTAATCTACTAAAGAATATTAGTTTAGTGTCAATTCTGAGGAAACTATAGCTCAGAAAAGCTTGCTTCTTGCTTTCCATGAACCAGCAAATGAATCATTCAGTTGAAAATTCAAGTTGTCTGTCTGTAAACAAAGACATCATCTGAAGCCCCATCCTATTTTAAACCATCTGAGCCAAGAGTCGGTAGGTTCCTATTCCTTCTGCACTGAACGCTAAGACAAATGGGGAGGGATTAAATTACATGGGACTCAGAAGGTGCTGGAATACAAATGACTGCCTATCACAGGCTATGAGAGGTGCTGTCTCAGCCCAAGTCTTAGTGGTTTCTTATCCACATAAATCTGGAAGGTTCTTCCTACTCCATCCAAGGTTAGGAGCTTGTGGAGAGGGAAATGATGAGATTAAGCTACTATCGGGTGAGACCATGTGCAGTCTTGGCTTTCAAAATATGTCTGCTTTCAAATGGCTCCTCGAGAGGAAAGGGGGCTATAAATCCCCTAAATAAATAATAATAAATGCTCTGTTTCATGTCTGTATCACAGAGAGATTACTGTGCCATGCTGGCACTTAGCAAATGAGAAATGTCAAAACAAATAAACTGCCTAATCCATATTGGATCATGACAAATTGATCTGGAATCCGTTTTCTCCTATCAGGTGCTGCTTGGAGATGGATTGCTTCACATTTTTCATACCAGCTCTGAGGCCTTCGCCTCACATTATTGAGAGGAGAAAGGCAATCTAGCAGCTCTAGAAGGTATCTGACAGAATTCTTTAAAAAAAGTTTCTATCATCCCTTTCTTGAATTGATGTTTTATGTTGCTCTCGCACTGAGTCTTGCCTAGATTAACTTTTTATGCTTAGAAAAATACTTCAAATATCTATAAGCCTCTCCATCATCATCTATCTTTTATTATTGCATTCTGAATATCTGTAAAGAAAGCATCTATTTAGAAATTATGCACATTTCTGATGACTTTGGTATCTCTGTTTTCTATTACTGCTGAAGACATTCTTGACCTGTTTTATATCTGCAAAACACTTATAGGAAACTGTTTACTACCCTTCTGAACTAAGATTTTTATGATAATATTTATGGCCATATTTTTATTAATTTTCTTACTCATTATTAATTGGTTATTTTCTCATAACAGGTAGCATATAGAACATACCTCTTCCACTATTAAATTATCACCTGAAACTCACAACCATACTATGAGGTAAATACTATTATTATCCACACCTTAGAGATGAAGGGGCAGACATGTAAGTTCAATAACCGGCCCAAGGTCATAGGGGAAATGTAATTTGAGAGAGTGTAATCAGAGAGTCCTGCTGTGAGTCCTAAAAACCAGTGAAGGAAACTTCCAGGGCTCTCTTCTGACTGCCAACCCATGTTTGACAGTCACATTTCTTCTACTTTAATTGAAAATTTGCTCAGTCGCAACACATATTTCTCAGGTAGGTATTGTTATTTTTCGGTGCAGCTATTATTCTGAAGGCCCGATTGAGGAGATGCTAAATCAGTCACATGACTAAGAGCTGGAAGTGCCAATCAGAGAGGCTGACGATGATTGACAAGGGCTTGAAGTTTTATTCTATTCCTCCTCACTCCTGGCAAAGTTAGGAAAGGACAGTGACGATGCTGGCCTACTGCACTTCAGCTCTGGCTGCAGATCAGCTCAGTCTGTCTGGGCACCTGCCTACAGCAGCAATGCTGGAATGGGTTTGCTGGGGACCCTCTTCTCATGGCACCACTGTGCAGGAAGACAGGACTGTGATGGACCATGTAACCTGCCAGAATATGAACACCCTTGACTACAGCTTCACTACTGCACATAGATCTGGTCACTTTGGCCATCTGAATGCTTAAGTGCTTTAAGAATTAGCTGTAAAAGGTAAACATGTGGAAGATTTCCCACATGGTGATCACCTTTTAAGGAAAGATGAGACAGTCCTGTAACACTGGCCTCTCAGGTAATGATCTCAATGATGGATGGGGCCTAAAGACAGCTGTTGTGCTGAGAGGAAGGGCTCATTTAAACATATATTTATTCACCTATGAGAGAGAAAGAGGGGGAGGGAGGGAGGGAGGGAGGGAGAGAGAGACAGAGAGAGAGAGAGAGAGAGAGAGAGAGAGAGAGAGAGAGAGAGAGAGAGAGAGAGAGAGCCAGGCCTCATCTACTGCAAAGGAAGTCCAAATGCATACACCATTTTGTGCATCTGGCTTTTTGTGTTCATTGGAGAAATCAAAGCCAGGCTGGCAGGCTTTGCAAGCTGAGCCATATCCCCAGCCTTAAATAACTTTTCTTCAGGTCATCCTCATCCAAGCCATATGTCTTCTACTTACCTTTCATCTAATCCATTTGTCCTGGGTGGTAAGAGGACAGCTATTAGCATTTGATTTTGTCTCTTGTTCGTGCTGAATTTTTGTTTATTTATTCTTGTGACAAAGAAATCTTTGTCACATGGCTGATCATCTTTGCTGTCCTATTATGACTTTTCAAACTAAAAGCAGTGTGAACAGGCAGTAAGCATGTGGATCTTAGAGTTGGACATGTCTGGACATCAGTTTGGTCCCTGTAAATTTCTGGTTCCATAACCTTGGAAATCTTCCTTTTACTGATCATTGGCCTCTTGCTGTGTCCAACTGGAAAATGCCACTTGAAGAGAATGTTGAGTCCATCCCTAGTCCTCAGTACTTCCTGGGTTGTGCATCAACGAACAGAGGTGAGTAGAACTTAAAACCTTCATTTGTGTTTCATTATGATGTAAACCTTGCTTGCTTTACTTGGTTTCTATAGGAAGTTACCCTTTTTCCTTTTGTAATTAATAAATAATTTTGGGAGGAGCATTATAAATATTTTGAGTGTGGAGGGGGCATGCTGTGTATATGTGTGCATGTGTATAAGTGAGGAGACAGAGGGTGGTGTCACATGCCTTCCTCAATCACAGGTGGCCTTATTTTTTTGAGACAGGGTCTCCCATTGAACTCAGAGCTCACTGATCTAGCCAGTGAGCCCCAAGTATTCTGCCTCCACCTTCCCAGTGAGAGGAATACAGCTGTGGACTGCTGAAACCAGGGGTTTTAAAATATTTTGTTCCTTATGAAACTTTATCCAGTATGATTAGGATTCCTAGCTGCTTTGGTCTAAATCAATTATTAATTTCTAAGGCAACACCTGACCAAGGTGTATGAAGTGTAGGAGGCCAGGAAACATATTCAGTATTTTCCCAGAAAGAGCTCAGTAAGGCCTGCCTGCTTGCCTTCCTTCCTTCCTTCCTTCCTTCCTTCCTTCCTTCCTTCCTTCCTTCCTTCCTTCCTTCCTTCCTTCCTTCCTTCCTTCCTTCCTTCCTTTGCTCCCTCCCTCCCTCCCTTTCTTCCTTCCTTCCTTCCTTTGCTCCCTCCCTCCCTATTTCCCTCCCTCCCTTTCCTCCTTCCTTGCCTTCTTTCTTCTCGATTGATTCAGATGGCACCAATGCATTATTCTTATAGTGGGAGAAAGCCCATTTTTTCACATTAATTACTCATTAATGACTTGGGTCTGGATCATGAAAGGACCTATCCTCTACCTATGACGGGACAGGGAGCAGGAGACCAGGGCCCTTTCATTGCTGAGGCTGGACATGGTGAACAGCCTCTTCCCAAAGTGCACCTGCTCCGTCCGAGAGGCCTCATGAATGCTGAGAAGGTATTCAGCCTGTCACACTGGCTCATCTTTGCGGCTCTTTATAAATCCTCTGAAGAATTAAGCTCTTATCCTTCTCAAGCATCAAATCACAAATCATCCTCAACTGTCAAAGTTTCTAAAGAAATTTCTTTATAAATTTTAAACATTGTGATGGATATTTTGAGGTCAACAATTTAATTATTCTCTTGCAAATATGCATTCCTATAGGATACAGAAAACTCAATGCCAGATGAGAACTAGGAAAAAAATGAATACAAAAGAGGACAGGAGGGGCTGGAGAAATGGCTCAGTGGTTAAGGCACTTGTCTCTGATGCCTAAGGCCCTGGGTTCAATTCCCCAGGACCCACATATGCCAGACCCACAAGGTGGTGGCTCTAGCGCTCTCTCCCTCTCTCTGTGTGTGCTTCTCTCCTTGAAGATGAATAAATAAAATTTAAAAAAGAGGACAGTAATATTATTTTTGTTTATATTCTGCCAATTTAAGTAGGAGCTTTCTCTGGACTCTTCTCATGATAAAGATGGTATAATATGGTACCTAGTAAAAAGAATATAAACTTTTCCCCAGTTGCCTAGAGGTCTATATTTATTGTTATTTTCTCTTTTTAATGGTCATCTTTTATGATTCATAATCTTATATTATTTTTATTGATATTGTGTGTACAATTTTATTTTACATTGTATCACACTATTCCTGTGTTATAGCTATATAATCATTATTTTAACATTAGTATAAAATTTAATTAAGTGCATATAACATAGTTACTTAGCCATTATTCTGTTAGGGGATATATATATATATATATATATATATATATATATATATATATATATATATATATATATATATATGTATACATATAAATTCCATTGTGCACAATGTTTTACATGTGTTTCTAAGAAACTAATATATGTGAATAAATCAATTAGCAATGTTTGTGCCATTTTACAATGTTACCAATAATGAATTAATCTGTCAAGTTAGTAGTAATGCTAATATCATATTTTTACTATACTAAAATAAAACATCCCTTCTGGCTGATCCTGTTGGCAAACACATGTATTCCCAGCACTCCAGAGGATGGGAAGGGGAATCAGGAGTTTGCAGTCAGCCTGGGCTATGTACCTATTTAACAAGGTCAGGACAACTTGAAGTATATAGCTAGAACCTGTCTCAAAAAAACCTTAATAACAACAACAAAACCATTTCCATTTAAACTGGAAATATTTGCTCTTGCTATTGAACATTTAATAATGTTTCCAGTATTTTATCCCCTAAATTTGACTTGTTTATCTGCTTAGTCCTAGACTATGTTTGTGCACTTTGGATGGTTTTACTATACCTCCTCCCATCAGCCCTTGGTAATGGAGTAACGCTCAGATTTGATGGAGACATGTTTGCTGAATGACAGAAAGCACTTTGCCAGTGCTTTCCTCTTTTGCAATCTGAAGATAACTGGCTCCAGCATCTGGTGTGGGTACTCTCATTCCAAGCTGTATTCAGTTTCATGGAACCCTCTGGCCAGGCTCTCTTTCAGAAACCATGCTCAGCCATTGACTGCCACATGCCCACAAGCAGGGTACATATCCATGAGTTCAGACTTCTATCCTTCCCTGTGTTGGGTCTATAGGTTGGGAAGATGATTCGTCTTAATTTATCACTTGGAGCTGAAATTCTATTTGGAAACTTTCAGTGGAGTTTGAGCCTTACTCCTTTGACCACAGGCTCAAAATCTGATCTGAATATGTATTTGAACAAGAAGTATAGACTCCCTCTGTTCTAGCCTCTCCTGCTTCCCTGGGGTTGCACTTCTCCAGCCAAAAACTCATAAAGCAAAAGTTGGCAAGCCTCTCCATGGACATGACCATGACCATGACCTAGAACTGTGATAAATACTAATCACTTGTCTTTCCTTTTCTTATTCATCTGAGGGAAAATGAGGCTTGGCTCATTCACTGACTGGGTTTGTGTGGGCTGATCCTTGTTAGGAAATTGAAAAGAAGCCAAATAGATCATTTTTTGAAAAACCGAGGAACTAAAAAGGAGCATAAAGTCTAACCATGACCATCACATGAAGAAGAAGATTTACCATGATCTGACCCAGAGATGAAAAGCAAACAGTGGCCTAGAATTTCTCCTAAGAAGAGCTCCTATGATCTATGAGAAACTAAAGAGTGTGGTCCCTAGGTAAGATGGTGTCTACCTGTCTGTCTGTTTCCTTACCCACTTCTGCCATTAAATCTTTCAAATTCCTCTTTCTTTTCTTCTTTTTTTCATATATATGTATGGTTGGTGTGTGTGTGTGTGTGTGTGTGTGTGCATACTTGTATGTATGGGAGCACACATATGTGTGTGGAGGTCAGAGGTTAATATTATGTGTCTGCCTCATTGGTCTCCACATTATTCTTAAAGACATGGTCTCTTGCTGAACCCAAAGCTCTCTGATTTGGCTGGACTAGTCAGCCAACAAGCCTTATTATTCCCCCTTTGTGCCTTTTTTTGTACTGGGATTACAGATAGGTGACATCTTCCTGACATTTTAGGAGTGTATTGGAGATCTCCATCTTACGTCCTCACACTTGCATAGCAGTTTATGCCCGAAGCCCAAAATAATTCTTCTTCTTTAACCTGAGTGAGTTGGGTGCCTCTTCCCTACCACACGGGAGAACTTGGATGTCCCCTTGGGACTGTGCTGAATGGATTGGGAAAGGAAAAGCTATTTTTTTCCTACAGACACAATGAGTGTGTGAGCCTGTGGTAGCTAGTGGCCAGCTTTCCTGTCACAATGCAGATACCCTAACAGGTTCCTGGACCATCAAGTGGTTATTTTCAGGAATTTCTTAGCACCTCCAAAAGCAGCCCTAGACACTACTGGACTCATCCTGTGTTTCTTCCTGACTTTCATCACTCTGTTTCCTCAAGCACTGGGATTATTGAAAGTAGTTGGCTTCTTTAACTTCCAGTTGGATTGCATATTCCCTAAGGTTTATAATCTTTGCTTTAAAAAATCATCTTTCCTTGCTAACAGAAATTAACAGAGGGATGGATTTAAAGTAGGTTCTCAGGTTGGGGAGATGGCTCAATGGTTCAAAGTGGTTATTTGCAAAGCTTGCTGACCTGGGTTCAATTGCCCAGTACCCACATAAAGCCAGCTGCACAATGTAATGCATGTACCTAGAGTTCATTTGCAGAGACAAGAAGCCCCCATGCACCCATAGGCACCTTCTATCTCCCTCAAATGGAGATATTTTTATTTTATTTAAAATAAATTTAAAAAATAAAAAAATGAAGTAGACACCGGGTACCAGAATCCTGGGCAACCAAAGAGAAATGCACTATACGAATGATTTACAAAAAGCTACTAACAATAGAATCTAGCCTATTCAGAAATGTGTATCTAAGTTAACCTATACTGATCTCACTCTCTGATGGAGATTCTGTTTGTATTTTTCAGAATGCAGAGAGAGAGAGAGCTATGAATCCTCCAACCATACCAAAGAACCACAGGCTGATAGCTGACATTCGGGCAAGAGATGAGCCACATCATATCTTCCATGAAGGATCCATACGGAACCCCACAGAGAGTGGTGGGATAAGCAAGAGACCCACAACCACAGCCAGTCAGTCAACACAGGATAAGCCAGACAGACACCAACATTTTTCAACACAACCTAAAGCAGAAGCACAGAGACCCCCTAAGACCTCAACAATAAAGCAGCCTTAATACTCACCCACCATGACTCAGGGAACTGAGTGGAAGAGGGGACGGAAAGACTGTAAGAGCTATGGTGGGGGAGAACTCCCAGAGACACTGATCCACCCAATAACACCATACAAAGGGGGCAGGGGAGGAACCGGGTTGACTCCTAAGCTCTCCATAACCTTCTACCCCATGGACTGATCCAGACTGCCCAGAGGGGAGGATACCCAGCTGATTGGGGACAGGGAAATTGGGAAATTGGGGATAGCAACTCATTACTTGCTCTTTCAATGTATCTAATTATGGATAATAAAGGAAAAAAATTAAATATAAAAAATATAAAATACAAATGTATCACCAAAAAAATGAAGTAGATTCTCAATAAGGTGAATAAATTAGTGGTTAGGATATTTCAGTTGATGTAGAAATAATACTATAAATTCATATCAAGAAAAAATTTGGTTTTTACCTTCAAAATGCAGTTAAGGAATGACTAGCAGTCATATCTCTCTGCTTCCTTGGTGTAGTGATTGTAACTGGCTGTTTCAAGCTCCTGCAGACATAGCTGTCTCACCATGAGGGACTGTGTTGTAGTTACCTTAATATTGCTGGGATAAAACACATGTCCAAAATCAGCTGATGGAAGGAAAGTTTTTACTTTGGCTCACAGTCTCAAGGAGAAGCTTAATGATGGCAGAGGAAAGCATGGCATGAGCAGAGGGTGGACATCACCTCTGCCGCAGCAGGTGGAAAAGATCACCAGGAGTATGATCTGAACTCTGGCAAAGGGGAGCTGGCTAGAACACCTCTAAGCCCACTCCCAACAACATACCTCCCAAATTGTTATCAGCTGAAGACCCAGCATTCAGAACACATGAGTTTATGGGGGACATCTGATTCAAATTACCACAGTCTGTTACCTGAAAGAGTAAGCTAAAATAAACCTTTCTCCCTTAAACTGATTTTCGTCAGGTATTTTGTTCCAGCAATGAGAGGGTAATTGGTACAGACAGTGAATTAACCCCTCAGTGTGTTTCTCTTGGCAGGTGAAGTCCAGCAAGCCTGGTGAGAATAAGGCCATACAAGCCAGCTTCTTGGCTCTTCTGATAAAAGCTCACTGAGAGCATTACAAAACCATTGGCTCTTTTAAAGATCTGCCTTGCTAACAGAAGGGTCATTTGTCTGAGTTTGCACATGGCTAACTTCAAAGGCAGTCAGAGACTGAAGTCTGTTGAATCTTGTGCAGAGTATCTTAATATAGGACCACTTGTTACAATCCCCTTAATATTGAACCTGATTAACTTGTTGGACTTCACCTCATCAGGTTTTGTACCATGTTTTCTTTCTTAGACTTGAAAACTCAGGAGATTATATTTGCTGGTTGTGTTTCTTAGATATCTTCCCACAGGCACAAGACAGGTTTGGAACAGGGACAAGAACATAGTTCCAAGTTCAATTTCTGGATGTGTGTTCAGACCCTGCATTTTCATGCACTGCCAGAGGGAATTTTAGCTGGATATTTTGCCATGCCCTTCAAAGTGCATCAGCCCATGTTTGAGCCATGCAGGTCTATGTCATAATGTAGGAACAGTTTCCCTGAACTGAGAAAAGGAAAATCATTTTTTCTTTTCTTTTCTTTCTTCTTATTGAATCAATGTCTCATTTATCACTGGCTGGTCTCAAATTCACCAAATAGCCCAAGATGACATTGAAGCTTTGATCATCCTGCCTCCACATCCTGAATTCTGGGATTATAGGTGTGGACTACCATGCTGGGTTTAAGTGGTGCTGGGGCTCCAACCCAGGGTCTCCTGCTTACTAGAAATACACAATCTTTCTACCAATTGGACCATTTCTCCAACCCCCATCCTATACTTTAAAAAATATATTTTGGAGTTTATTTTTGGTGGGTTGATTTACTTATTTATTGACAATTTTTATGCATGTACATGATGTATTTTGATCACAATCAACTCCCATTACCTTCTCCCCCAACTAAGTCCCCTCCTCTACCCAGCTAGTCACTCCTCTGCTTTGATGCTGTGTGTGTGTGTGTACACGCATGTGCATGCAAGCGCATGCCTGTGCATGCCTGTGTGTGACCCACTGAACTTAACTAGGGTTGCTTGCATGAGGTCAGAACACATGCAACTGACCAGTGGCCATACAAGTGAAAAAAAATGTCTCCCTGACCCCAGAAACCCTTAATTTCTACTAATTACCCAGGGAGGGATGGAGAGCCTCATGCCCTCCTCCACCAACCACAATGGATGGTGGTGAGCAGAGTATCGTGCAGTTCTTATGCAATTAATGCAGCGACCATGTGCTGCTCAGAAGACAGCACTCCTCCTCACGGTGACTCTCCCATTCTGTCTGTTCCCATGTTCTCTGGCATGTGCAGATATTAGTTTTGAACTTTTAGATTTGTATATAAGGTGGAGTGTGAGTCAGTAGAGGTCAGGAAGCTGGGGGCTTAGAGAGTGGGGGAGGCAAAGGACTTTAAAGAAAAGACCACTGAAACACATGGGGAATGAGAGTAAGGGGCAGAATACTGGAGGAGGGTCGGGAGAGTGCAGACAGGGATGGCAGGGAGTGGAAGAGAGGAGGGGGCAAGGAAGGGCTAAGCGCTAAGCCCAACTAAAGACATAAGAAAGAGCTATTTGGAGATCTCTGTTTTATTAGCTGACTTAAAAGTATCATTTTAAATAGAGTTTGAACAGAAGTACCCTCACGAGAAGGAAGATAATGCTGTTCTCAGAAGCCATAGTTTTTATGGGAAAATCTCAGTGTCAGGGGTAGGATACCTTCCAGTGAATTTTGGAGACTACTGTATTTAGGGAGGGGTCTTGCAACCCTATCCTAAACTTATTGACTCCCTGAGTCTGGAATTTCCTTCCTGAACTGCCTTCCCAGGAAGTGGCCTTATATACAAATATAAACTTATATACAAATCTGAAAATTCAAAACTAGGATCTGCACCCACAAGAGAACATAGGAACAGACAGAATGGGAGAGTCACCACGAGGAAGGAGGAGTGCTGTCTCTGGGCAGCACATGGCTGCTGCAATTTTCCCAATTTAGGCTCTTGGTTGCCCAGCAGAATTGATGGTAAGACCCTGTTGCAGAACACAGAAAACTCAAGCCAGAGCTGAGCTGGAAGCCTCTTCCCTGCTGGCTGGTTTTCATAGTGTTGGAAGGTACTGTGAAGGCTGCTGAGGAAGAGTTAGCAGTAGTAGTCTTGCCCGGCAGTGGTCCCTGGATGCTCACTGGTACATTGGGGACACGACTGCTATAGAGGTAACCAACTGCTTTCTGATTTGAGCTGGATCCACACAAAGGGATTTGAGTCTGATATTGAAAACTGTGTTTAAAGCCTGTGGCTGGGGAGATCGTAGGACCTAGGAGGACAGCTACTACTGGTGTCTGGCTAAATGGATGTGCACTCTCTTTATGTTTACTAGAGATGAGTTGGGCTCTTTTTTTCAGTGGAGCTTCTTTGTGCAGTTGGCGATGACCATTATGTTGACTGTAAGCTCGTCAGTGTTCAGTGTAAGTGGCTACAGGGTGCACACCGCTAAATGAGACATCTACACCATCCTTTCCAGAGCTCATTAACAGCTACACTATTGATGGGTTTTGCTCCTCACCAACCAAGATGCCTCTTTTGGCTGACCTTTCGGGAAAAATGATGATAAAGCAACTCAGTCTTGCCGAGTGAAAGGCTCCATTAAGTGTGAACTAGGGTCCATGGGCTGAATTGAAAGACAAAGAAATGGAAGGTTAATAGGAGGGGTCCTGGGTGCTTATGGAAGTGAACTGGGTTTTTTTTTTTTTGATGGTGAAGGAAAAGGTGGAGAAGCTCTCTGCTGAGTGACAGGCAGAGCTGATAACTTGGCCAGCAGCTGATCCTTGGCTGAACTGTCTGGTATCTGTCTGGGGAGGAGAGAAGCAAAACATGTCAACCATGAGACAGAGTTCCAAAGCCTGTTCATCCAAGAAGTCACCTCCCTTGGTCTCTGCACCAGAGAGGGGAGGAAACTGTAAAAAAACTCAAATGGACTCACCTGTTCATCTTGGGGTGATTTTATTGCACTTATGCTACTTTAAAATTCATACTGATATTTTTGACTCTCATTCTGGGACTCGAATATATAGTATGGTAACTGTAGTTAATAATACTTTGCTGTGGTGGTTACATCTTGTTGTCATCTTGACCTGTTTAGTAATCTGGGTGGGTCTCTGAGGTTGATGACAGGAAGGCAGCCCTCTCAGTTGGGGGCAGGATCTAAGGATGTAAGGAAGCCCAGGGAAGCTAGAAATGAACATGACTTCCTGGGAAGGCAGTTCAGGAAGGAAATTCCAGACTCAGGGAGTCAATAAGTCTGGGATAGGGTTGCAAGACCCCTCCCTAAAGTTATATAAAGGGGAACTCTCTCTCTCTCTCTCTCTCTCTCTCTCTCTCTCTCTCTCTCTCTCCTGCCTGTTTGCTGTTTTGTGTGTGTGTGTGTGTGTGTGTGTGTGTGTGTTATTGGTGGTGGCTTCCCTCTCTCTCTGTTTGGTCCTGTGAAAGGAGGCAGGCTTCTTTCAACATTATGGAACTTCCCCTGGATCTGCAACTTCAATCAATTCCATCAATCCCTTTCTCGGATAACTGTGCCTGGTTTGGAGGTTCATCTCAGTAGCATGTGGCTGACTATGTCATTTGTTATATTGCATGGTTTAAATTTTCTGAGAGTTCATTTTAAATATCCTCCCCACAATGGTGGTAGACATGTGAATGTAGTTTCCAGATGGTAATTAACAATGTATATCGAAACATCACATTGTATAACATAAATATTTACAGTTTTATCACTTATGCTTCCAAAAAGCTAAAAAATTAAAAATAAAATTCTTCATTTGGTGTTTTTTCATTGGGAAATGTCCATTTAACAACTGTGGGGTTTCAATATTATGAAATAGCAGTTCTTGTTTTATCCCTAAGTTGGACTCAGTTTTCTTTTTTTTAAATTTACTTATGTAATTTTAGTTAAGATCTTGTAAATAAGTTCAGTAAAATAGTTCATTCCCTTTTTGTCAGCTGTTTGTCTTTAATTGCTTGGATTGCTTTTTGAACACAATATCAGCAATTTAAAACTCCAAAAAAAATTGCAGATGCAAATGCTAGGGTGGTCTTTACAGTTAAGATAAGAATTTGAATTTAAGGGCTGGAGAGATTGCTCAGCGGTTAAGGCACTTACATCCAGTGGCTAAGGCCCTGGGTTCAGTTCCCCAGGACCCACATAAGCCAGACCACAAGGTGTTGGCCCTGGTTCTCTCTCTCTTTCTCTCTCTCTCTTTCTCTCTCTCTGTATCTCTCTGCTTGAAAATGAATAAATAAAATAATTTTAAAAAAGAAACGATTACATTAAAAAAAAGAATTTGAATTTAAAATTGAAAGTCATCCACTCTTTCCCTCTCCTGCCCTTTGGATTGGAACTCATTTAGGAAGAAACAGTAAATGAAGGCAAGCCAGGCAGGAGAGAATGCCTGTCAACTGCAGATCTTTTATGCCTGCCATTAACAAGTGAGAGTTTGAGCAGAGGAAATTTTGCTACAGTGGCCGACTGAGCTCAAACTTCTGATGAGCTTCTTGAGAACTCTGGGGGACCAAGCAGGTAGTATAGCCTATGAAACTTCATCTCATCTGCTCTCTATTTTGAGATTACCTGATGATCTGCCATGTTTTTTTTAAATGGCTACTCTTGCTTATAAATATATTCAACATGATTTCCATATATCATAGGATCGTTTCCAGATTCCTAAACTTGTCACTGTGCTATCCAAGGAAGGAATTGAGGCTCAGAGAGGTCACCTTGCAGAAGTCACAGTGTTGATCTCTGAGAGAGGTTCATTCAATAATTCAATAATTCATTCTCTAGTGCTTATACACCTTTCTCATAAAGGAACCCTGAATTTCATTAGTATACTCATTTATCAAAATCACCAAGATGATGGACATGAGCATCAGATCACTGGGCTTTCATTCACTAGCATCCAGAAATGCTGAGTCATGATGAAGCAGAAGTCTGTTAAATCCTTATAGGCTGTGACAGCTCCTGTCTTCATGGAAGTCATGACACAGAGGAGAAAGGTAGAGAGAAAGTGAAAATAAACTTGTTTTCCATTTGAGAAGTTCTGGTTCTTACGTGGTCCAGCAGTAGTGAGTTTAAGAGAAGCTGGAGAACTGTGGGCCGAGAGGTGACAGCTGAGCAGTGAAGAGCAGAACCATGGCAAACACAGGGGCACCAGGGTGTGAAACCTTCCTCTGAGCCCTGTGTTTTGAATAAAATGTCCCCAATAGATTCATGTGTTCAATGATTGGTGCCCAGATTGTGCCAATTTTGAAAAGTTAAAGGGCCTTAGGTAGGTCGAGCCTTGCAAGAGGTGATGGGTTGCTAGTGGTGAGCCTTGGGGTAATAAGCCCAGCTTTAAGTCCTGTACTTCGACTACTTCCTTCCTGTTGCTGTGGAAGTAGAATGCTGAGCGGGCTCTCTGCTTGTCCCATGATTATGCCAGCATGATGGAAGTTCTCCATAAAACTATAAGGCAAAATAAACCCTCTCCTTCCATAAACTGCTTCTGCTCAGGTGTTTTATCCCAACAATCAAAAGGTAATTGCTACTAGCCACTTTTTATGGACTTATTAATATTAATTCTTCAAAAAACTGGTGAGAAAAGAGTGACTATAGATTTGAACAGAGATGTGTATTTAGAGGAGAGGCCTGGGCTCCTAAAGGTCATGTACCTCCCCAGGCTCACCACCTTAGGTAGGTAGAGATAGGTAGACGGGACCCCTGAACCATATGTCAGATGCAACAGCAGCCCAAGCCTCAGCTCAGCATAGCCCATACTGTGAATAGAATGGGTTTCAGAAATTGCACGGTACTTTTCCTGAAAACCTACTTGTTGGTCTAAGTTGAACCTCCACACCCTTTCCTTTCTTGATGTGGGCCCAAATCACAGTTATGATCACCCCTCAAAGCATGCCAATATACCACTCGTGGCCCCTGCTCACTTCCCAATACAAGCGCTCTGATGGCCATATTCTAACCAAGAGCGCTAATCACAGTAGTGGATGTTGGCAGGGAGGGTTGTGTAAACGTAACTGGGACTTTCTGGAGCTTGCTTAGAGAGTGTTTTTGAGGTCAGGATACTATGTCCTGATCTAACCATGCTGCTGAGACCATGTTGAGCTGTTCTCAGTTCTGCTGGTGGTTATACCTCCTCTGGGTCTTTCGAGGCTCAGCTTGTGAGCCTAGAGACACACTAGGTCATTATTCTAGATGGCAACTAATAGCTACTAGGGGGCTTGCTACGTCTACGTATGTAGTGGGTAATTTATGTCTTTAAACCTCTCTGTGTCCTTGTTTTCCACTGAAATATTATATTGGGGGTCTTTCCTGAAAATTTGTTTTCCTAGTATAAATTTGAAATTGAACTCTCTCTCCATGTTCTTTGTAAACTTTCATTTTATAACAGTTGTTAACTGTACTAAGAATGACTTAGTTTCATTAGTGGAAATCACACGTAAATGTCTTCTCACCCTGCATAAACTCGTGTCTGAACAAATTCTTCAAGCACTATGTTCAACTTCACAGTTGTTTATTTTTATTATCTATCTGTCTGTCTATGTCGTAGTCAGCCACACACTGCTGGGATGAATCTCCAAACCAGGCACAGCTATGGGAGGAAAGGATTAATTGAAGTTACAGATCCAGGGGAAGTTCCATAATGGAGAAAGAGGCTGACCCCCTTTCACAGGTCCAAGTAGAGAGAGAATACCCATCACCAAAACCACAGACAGAACAGCAAACAGGCAGGGGCCAAGGGAGAGAAATTTCCTTCACCTCATCTAGCCTTAGGGTGGGGTCTGGAAACCCTATCCCAGACTTGTTGGTTTCCTGAGTCTCTGGACTTTCCTTCCTGCACTGACCTCCTAGGGAAGGGATGTTCATTTCTAGCTCCCCTGAGCTTCTTTACATCCTTCCCTCTATTGAGAGGGCTGCCTTCCTGTGAACAACTACAGAGACCCACCCAAGATAATTTAAAAAATCAAGTTGACAACAAAACCTAACCATCATAGTCTATCATCTATTTCTATGATAATCATCTATTTATCATCTATCATTTATCTATAATATATCATAATCATCATCTTCATCATCTACTTATCATCTATCTATGTATCTATTTGTCTATCTATCTCCCTATCTATCAGATATCTACCATGTGTGTGCATGGTATGCATGCATGTGCATGTATGGTATGTATGAAGGTGCACATATGTGTAGAGGCTAGGTTAGAGTTGATGTCAAGTGTCTTCCTTGATCACAATGCAGATGAATGTGTGTGGGGTCCAGGTTGATTCCAGAGTGACTTGGACAAGCTTTGCTGCTGGATTTCATGTGGACAGTGAGGGGCAGGAAGGAAGATGTCTGTGCTCTTGTGCGAGTCACTCAATGCCTAGTGGCCATGGACTAACGTGGAACATTCTGAGAGAAGTAATAAATCAAACTTCCGTTTTAGAATTTTGAGTGTGGAATCAGTGTGGACCAGAGGAAGATGAGGAGAATGGACAAGGAGAAGCTGAGGTGGAGCCATCAATAAATGGGAGGGAATCTTATTAGTTTTGCCAGTAAACAACAGAAGGTAGTGTTCCCAGAAGGAAGGAGTAGTCACATTGAGGCAGTGCTGGTGGAAAGTTCATTGCCATGGCTGTGGGAGAATGGCCCCTGGACCCTCCATGTTGGCCTTCTCTGGCCATGTCGACTTAGTCATATTGTGAGGGAATAGAAATCCCATGGGAACGATGAAGTAGAGGAAGCAGGAGGAGTCCTTTATCTGTGATCATGTTGTGAAGGGGAGCTTAGCTCAAGTCTGGTGGGGATACTCCTGACATATTAAATGCTAAGATGAGAAAATTGGTCATGTTTAGATTTGTGTGTGTGTGTGTGTGTGTGTGTGTGTGTGTGTGTGTGTGTGTGAATGTGACCATGTGTATAGGTGCCTGTGCATATGCTTGTGGATTTCACAAGTTGACATTGGGCATCTTTCTTAATCACACTTCACCTTAGTTTTTGAGACAAGGTCTCAATGAATGTCAAGCTGACACTTCAGCTAAACAAGGCAGCCATCCAGGAGTCCTGGGGAGGCTCTGTCTCTGCCTCCTTAGTGCTGGAATTACTGGGGATATAAAATCAAGTCCTCATGCTTGATCTGCAAGCACTTTACTCACAGAGACATTTCTAGAGCTCCTACGCTTGCATTTTAGAGAGATTCTTGTAGTGAGGTAGGATATAAGGCTGCAGCATTTGTGAGAGAGAGAATTTTTTTTGCTATTTTAAAATGTTTTTATTTATTTATTTGAAAGCTGAGAGACAGAGAGAAGGGAGACAGATAGAGAGAATGGCCTCCTGCTGCTGCAAACGAACTCCAGATGCATGAGCCACTTTGTGCATCTGGATTTATGTGGGTACTGGGGTACTGATCCCAAGATGTTAGGCTTTGCAGGTAAACACCTTAACCACTTAGCCATCTCTCCAGCCCACGAGATAATGATTTCTTACAGGAGCTGTGGAAAGTCTGCATGAAGGTGAGGATAAGAAGATCCAGAGCACAAAAGGAAAGAATGTTCTTAAAGCAACGTAGGATTGGCCTAGGGGAGGGATAGCAGAGGAGAGGCCCAGACATGAGGAGGCCAAGAAGCTCCTGGGTGTTAATGAGAAAGAAAATCCTCATGTCCTCTCTGTTCTCCTTGTAACAGGATCAGGAACAGATCTAAAGATAGAAATATGTGTAGGTGAATTTAACAAAAGCCTATTAAAGATTGTGAAATTGTACAGAAAGGAGGTTGCTTGCTTCAAGTGTGGGGCGAGGAGGCATCAGCTGTCTAGAATGGTCCATGACCTTGGGTTTCTATAAAGGTGAAGTCTTAAGCACAACAGCTTACTGGGCATTGATACCTTATGGGGGAACCTGGAACTTGCAGGGCTGATTCTCATTTTACAAAGAATAAAATCTTTTTTTTTCCTGGAAACCTTCAGAGATGAATTTTAATATTAAGGGGTATCCATCCAAGAGAAGAGCTGGAATGTGAGGTACATACCCAAGGAAAAGTTAAGAAAATGCCCTTTCTATTGCTCTCTTAGAAAAATGTATTTTTTGGGAATAAAGTTCACATTTTATAATTCAAGTCTGCAAGACAGTAGAACTTTTCAGAAATAAAGATAGATCAGGATGCATTGACCTGTTAATTATTTAAATTCAGCTCTTCCCAGCTGGCTCTGGTCACTCAGCATACAAATATGTTCAGTCCCTCACATTTTTACAGATGCCCTTGAAGTCTGGCTGGTGAAATTCTCTTCCTTAGGTGCTTTCCTTGCCCAGGTCTTATTGGACATTTCCTCTCCACACTGTGTTCTTTTTCTTGGTGGTCTCATTCACACCAGGATTTCAACGATGACTTATGCCCTTGGATGACACAGTCAACTGTATTTAGACCCTGTTAATTAGAGACTGTGACCTGGCAGCCCATGTCTCAGACACACCTATGATGCTTCATGTATATGGAACCCCTTCACACCTCCCTACTTTCAAAACTTTTCCTCCCTCTGGCTCAAAGTACAAGAATGAAGGATACCTAAAACTCTGTATGCCAACTAAAAAATATTTAACAAAAAATTTAATTGTCTTGCTCAACCGGGAAATGAAGGAATTATGATCTGTATCCCACTTCTGATATCTGGATGGACTTCCTCTACTCCCTGTTCCCTTGCCTTCTTGCATACATGTGTTTGTTTTTATTTTTGTTCTTCCAGTCCTGGGGATTGAACCCACGGTCTTGCACACGCTATGCAAGCACTCTACCATGAAGCTCTCTCCCCAGTCCTCCCTTGTCTTTCTTGCTGGACTTCTGCAACAGCGCAAAGTCTAGCTAATTCTCATCCAGTCACTTTCTCTATGTTTCTTTCTTCCCTATATACTTGTCCACTAAATTCAGGGCCTGTGATTTGAGATATGTTCAAGGCATGGAAGAGAGAGAGGACCCTCACTTGTCCTGTCACATCCAACTTGGAATGAGAAGCTACGTAATGCCCAAGACCCTTTGACCTGGGCTGGATCCCTGTGTTCCCTCTCTCTGCTCTTAGGCCATGACCTCATACCTTCAGCACAGGTCTGACACACAATTCTTGATTCCTTTATCTTAGAAACCTAAGACCTGAACTGAGACCTAAGGTGGAGGTCTGCCTTTTCTCCATCCCCTAACAGGACACACAGCAGTGGCTCCATAGAGATACAGAATTCACGAGTCAAGAATGAAGGAAAGGGGAGTTTGAACAATTGTTTCTCTTTATTTTTAGTCTTTCAAAATTGGCAATTCTTTTAATGACCCATTTATGTAAGTTTTTTTTTTTTTGGATAGCCTGTTATGAAAGAGCTGCTATTTGGTCAAGGGTCAGAGGTCAGATTAGATGATCTGTTAAAAGTTCCTCTCAATTCCTTCCCTCCATGGCATATATCCATGGATCTGCAGGGTTATCGGAGGTGATGGGGCTGACAGAAGAGCTAATGTAATCCAAGGCTGCATTAATAGAAAAAAAGAATGCTACCCCGTTCCCGAGAGATAATAAGCTCCCTGCACTCTGCATGCTAAACCCTCAGCAGAAGACTGATTAGTGCCAGGTGCCTCACTGAAGCAGGAGCGAGAGAGAGAGAGAGAGAGAGAGAGAGAGAGAGAGAGAGAGATCAGCAAGGAGACATCTTTTGTGCTCTTTTAGGTCTGTTCCCTCCCTTCCAGAGAACTGAACCTATTCCATTCAGCTTTCAGAACTTTGCTTTTTAGGCTGAAATTACTCACAGAGTAGATTTCAGCTAATTACAAGTAAGAATGTCTTGACAATTGGAATGGCTGCCTTTTCTATTACTGAAATTCTTGATGCAGGTAATAAGCAGGAAGGAAATTATTATTTGGTAGGTAGATAGTCTCAGCCCATCCAAATTTCTACTTTTCTAAAATGGTGACCTTATTTTCCACATCTCTAAAAAGAAGTCATGAAGAGATGGATTTGGAGTACATCAGGACAATTTAAGTAACAAGGACAAAGAAATCTTTGAAAGACAATAATATTCATGACTAACTAGGTCTGTCTGAAGCCTGAGGTAATTTTAGTTGCATTTTAACTTGAAAACTAGTTTGGACAATTATTTGTTAGAGGGACTTTGTAACTTATGTTCGAAACAAGATAATGGTTGTAGGCAGATTATTATCATACCTGGTTTAATTTGACCTTTATAATGTCTTTACCATAGCCAAGAATTTTTTTTTGAGCATGGAGGATTTAAAATAAAATGAGAGACAACCTTAATAAATAAAGCAGAAAGGGTAAAGGAGATATCAGCGTTTTATTAATTCATCAAGAGTATTGCTAACGAAATACATTAAGAGACTTGAGTAACATTTCATAGGTTCCAAAATTGTTTCTTTGTTCTAAAAATATTATTTTTAAAATGCAGATATTTATTCATTTCTTTTTTAAAAAGTCTGAACTCATCATTGTCAGACATTTAAATACTTTAAAATGTCTGAATGCTTTTTTTTCTTCCAACTACTTGTCATTTATGTAAGGCATCCATGTGGACAGTTTTATTTTTAACAAATCAAATATGTCTTTTATCTGGTTATTGCGATATGAAAACTCTAATTGCCATTGTTTTTGCATTTTTTTTCTATACTATCCTCACTGCATGCACACAGATTCCATTATCATTAATAAGAGTTAGTCTCATTAGCGTCTAATACACCTCTCAAGGTTATTCTAAGGTGTGGAAGTTTAATGAGTACCTAATGAGAACTTGGGTACTTCTGATTAGGAATATCTATCATGCCCCAAATGTGAATAACATAACCCAACACAGGGAAGTTGGTGGAAAAGTGAGTCCTAGGTAATTTCTTTCCTTATTAATTACATGTATGAAAGGCACCATTGAGAAAGTCAGGACCTGTCATATAGTCCATTTACACTTGAAATCTGTTAATCTCATGAATCATTCTTCACAATTTAAATTCTCATGTAGTATATGACACAAAACTTGGGCCATGTTTTAATAATAAATATTTGAAAGTTGTATAAATGTTT
Organism: Zapus hudsonius; assembly: GCA_004024765.1. Classification (NCBI taxonomy): domain Eukaryota; kingdom Metazoa; phylum Chordata; class Mammalia; order Rodentia; family Dipodidae; genus Zapus; species Zapus hudsonius. The sequence continues at coordinate 70,584 of PVHP010001928.1, read as the reverse complement.
GTTCCATGAATATTTGAAAGTTGTATAAAATCAAGAGTGGAGTATTTTTTTGCAATGGATTTGAAGAATAATCTACAATGAGGAAATTTGTAACATGACGTAGGATTCAAGGAAATCAATGTAGTCAATTCAGATCAACTTCATCTCTCCACTGATATAGTTAGCCAAGTGGATCTTAAGAAAGAGGAAAGCTCATCTATTTGTGGAAGATATTCTGAAAACCCCAGCTGACAGTTTGACTTGAATATTTTGCTGTATTTTATTTGTCTGGCCTAAAACCAAACAAAACAGAAAAGGTGTTGGAGAAATGGCTCAGCCATTAAGGCACTTGCCTGCAAAGCCTAATGACATAGGTTCAATTCCTCAGTACTCATGTAAAGCCAGATGCACAAAGTAGCACACACATCTGGAGTTTGTTTGCAGTGGCTGGAGTCCCTGGGGTGCCCACTCTTTCTGTCTGTTTGCAAACAAGCAAATAAATAATGACTTTTTTTGTTTGTTCTTTGAGGTAGGATTCACTATGTAGTCTCAGGCTGGCCTCAAACTCACAGCAATCCTCCTACCTATGCCTTCCGAGTGCTGGGATTATTCTACCACGCCCAGCCAAACAAAGAAATAAATAAATAAAAAATTTTTAAAATTCAGAGAAAATATGATGTGGATTTTTTTTAAACAAGGTTCTTAGTACTTTCATACATTTTTCAGCTAAGCAAAGTTTTTGACATTGTTTTGGGCCATCACTGCTAGCATTATTTCCCAAGGTAATTAGCAACAACAACAACAACAACAACTCACTTCTTGGGCAGTTTCTTTCCTATGAAATAAACCACTTGATTAATGGATTCTGAAATGACAGTTGTAATGATCAAATGAGATTATATATGTACATGTAATGTATATGCTTTATAGCTTTAGAAATAGTGTTGGGAAATTATTTCTGTTGCGTATCAGTGAATACGATCTGTAAGGTCGACAGGTTCTAAATGGGAATTACACAAAGTGTGACAGGCACCCAAAACAGTTGGTTCCTGTCGTAGTCAGGCACACACCGCTGGGGTGAATCTTCAAACCAGGCACAATTTGGGGGAGGAAAGTATTTATTGACACTACAGATTGAGGGGAAGTTCTGTAACAGCGAAAGAGGCTGGCCCTCTTTCACAGGTCCAAGCAGAAAGAAAAACCCATCACCAACACCACACACACAATAGCAAACAGGCAGGAACAGCTAAGGAGAGAATTTTTTCCCCTTTATATAGCCTTTGGGTGGGGTCTTACAACCCTTCCCCAGAAATAATGGCTTCCTGAGTCTCTGGAAGTTCCTTCCTGCTCTGCCCACACAGGAAAGGATGTTTACTTCTAGCTTCTTTGAGCTTCTATACATCCTGCCACTTGCTGAGAGGCTGCCTTCCTGTAAACACCCTCAGAGACCCACCCAAGATAATTAAAAAGATTCAAGTTGACAACAAAACCTAACCATCACAGTTCCCTACATCTGTTAGGCAGAGTTCCAGCTCTTGCCCTCTCCCTTTCTCTCTTCCTATCCTTGTCTTGATGAAGCCAACATGCTGGGAAATCAGGATAACTGTTGAGCTTCATAGCAGTATACTGTCTACACATCAAAAAGTATCCAGAGCAGAATTATTTGATCTGAGGAATGTTCACAAAGCATATCTTCTACCTAGATGAGGAAATGGAAACCGTGGTGGCAACCCAGCACATGGGGATGCCTTCCCTGTGGACATTGCATGGCATATTCCACCACATCAAAGACATAAGTCTCCTCTCATTTCAGATCACACTGTAATTTATTTTAAAATAGGCTTTGTGTTTTGGGTGATTTTAGGTTCACAGAAAAATTAAAAGGAAGATCCAGAAATTTCCTATATGTTCCTTATTCCCACATAAGCATAGCTACCTACTTTATCAACCAACACCCCTGGACTTGAGTGGTCCATTTATTAAGCTGGTGAGCCTAAAATGATGTGTCATTATCTTCCAGGCACCAGTTTATGTTGGAGCTCACTCCTAGTATTGCATAATTCTGTGGATTCAGACAAATGTATAAAGGCATATATATGCACTAAGATGGAACCATTTAAAGGTGTTTCACTCTCCTAAATACCTTCTGTGTTCTGCCTATTCATTCTCCCCTTCCCCAGATATTACTTTTCAAATCAAGCTATTTTCATGTTTTTTTGAAGAAGCTTACCCAGATAAATTAATAGCTCAGGAAAAACAAGAGTTGATTGCACACCTATTCCAGCTGATGACTTTTCTGGCATTTTCTCTATGCTGGCATAGCCATTTCCTTTGTCTTTAGTAGTTCTGAGCATTTTGCATTTTTCTCATCAAATGTTGCCAAAATCACATTCTGATATTTGATGCAATTTTTTAGGGCCAACACTTTCCAAAAGGTCTGAAAGAAATGATTCAGTAATAATTTTTAAAGTTGTGTTTGTGAGTGAGCGCTTTGAAAATGTTAATTTGTAAACCAGGTTCATCTCTTGTGAAGAGGCTAAGGGAAAAATTACCTCTAGGACTTTGAGGATAGTCCCATGAGAAGAAATTGCCTGAGCCAAGATGTTAAGAGGAGACATTTTTAAGTAATAGGGCTAAAATGAAAATCTCAGCTTTTTTTCCCCAGAAAACTGGTTGCCCGTTAAACTTAGTTAAATCAGAAAGTTATGGCATTGCAAAACAACAAATAACAGAGATACTGCAGGTAAAAACCTTTATAACTGTGGCCTAATTTCTTTAGTTCTTTTCCCCCATGCCATAGTAACACCCTTGTGTTACAAATCAGCCACACACCACTGGGATGAATCTCCAAACCAGGCACAGTTTATGGGAGGAAAGGATTTATTTGTATATTTGTATTGTGTATAGATACAGGGGAAGTTCCAGAATGCAAAAGAGGCTGCTCCTCTTTCACAGGTTCAAGCAGAAAAACCCACCACCAACACCACACACACAAAACAGCAAACAGGCAGGAGGGCTAAGGAGAGAACTTCTTCCCCTTTATATAGGCTTAGGGTGGGATCTTACAACCCTTCCCCGGACTTAATGGCTTCCTGAGTCTCTGAAATTTCCTTCCTGCACTGCCCACACAGTAAAGGATGTTTACTTCCAGCTCTCCTGAGCTTCTTTATATCTTGCCCCTTGCTGAGAAGCTGCCTTCCTGTAAACATCCTCAGAGACCCACCCAAGATTACCTTAAAGGTCAAGTTGACAACAAAACTTAACCATCACACCTTGTAAAGTCACATTTTATTTAACATGTGTTATCATTTTCCTTCATAGACTACTGTTAGAACTATACATTTTCTATTTATTGGTATAGTAATAACTCAAAAATTATAAATAGGGTCAATTGATCTTATTGCTCTCAACTTCTTTAAATGATTTTCTTTCTTTATTTGCAAGCAAAGAGAGAGAAAGGAGAAGGAGAGAAGTGGGAGAGATAGAGAGACAGACTAGGGCCTCCTAACACTGCAAATGCACATCAGATTCATGTGTGACTTTGTGCACCTGGCTTTACATGGATTCTTGGAAATTGAACCTGGACCATCAGGCTTTGCAATCAGGCATTTTAACAGTCTCTCCAGCTCTCAACTTCTTTTCTACTTTTCCTTATTGCTTAATGCATGATCACAGAACTGCAAAGCCATTTTGGAAATTGTTCAATGTCCTCCTTTTAGAAGCTTTTCAGTTGTGACTTTGGATAGCTCTATACTTTGTAGCTGTGCAAGTGCAAGGTGGAAAAACAGAACATACATAGAAAGTTAATCTGAATAAGAATGAAACCAATGTAAGGGAGGAAGGTGAGTTTTCAAAAATGCATGTATAAAGGCTTGTTTGCCTAATTAAGAAGTTGAGCTGAAAGCTCTGATTTTTCTTAAAATTATAAATTAATAAGAACAGACTCAGCTACAAGAATTTTCCTGTCCTCAAGACCATGTGGTTAATGACAGGTGTTGGCTGCTGGTGTCCGTGAGGACCCTAATATCTGAGACACTTACAGAGTGCCTGTCTTGTGCCAGATGTTTTAATGTGTTCTTTGAATTCTCATAATGACTGTTGAAGGAGACAGGGCCATTGTCTTCATGCAGATGGGGAAGTGTAGCCTCAGAGAGACTTTGTAACTTTCACAAAGTCACAGAAGCAATAAATGGGCTAGAGATTCAAGTGCAGGGTTCTTTGAGATCAAAGCAGTCATATCACCTTCCACACAATTCAGTTTCTCAGTGCATAACATTTATATTTTCAATTGTGGGAAGAGAGTGATCATCTTATAGATGGATTTGTTTAAGCTGAGTAAATGTTTTCTGGAAGACTTTGTTGCCTGGGGAGTAGTACCTGTGTTTGGTAGAGGACAGAAGTTTACTTTCCTCCAACAATTTATGGGACAATAAGGAAATCTAACGATACAGTGTCAGGTTGGACTGAAATATTCCAAACAATACCTGAGGGGACTGTGAGTGAGGTCATGCATAGATAGTTATTTCTTCATATTTTATCTTAGAAGGTTAAAAAATCTGGCTAAATCCCAAGTATGGAAATATGTAACAATAAAATATTAAAATGTCACTTACAAAAGGAAAGGGATATCAAAAGGCAGCATAAAATAAATTGACAAATGAATAATACAGGTCATAATTGCTCGAGGGTTTCAAAGGAGGGAGAAGTGTGTTTCATGCAGTGGAATGGGAAAGACTTTACAAAGGGAGAAAGAGCCAATTAATGCTCAAGTTTGGCTTTCCTTTGTGTTTTTATTTCTGTAAGTTCAACAGAAAACTGCATGTTGAATCCCAGACCTCAAGAAATGTTATACAGGAGATTGGAGTCAACACTTTAATGACCTTCTAGAAGATTTCCAATAAGTGAAATGAGAGTGTCCAATAAGTGAAATGAGAATGTATTGATTTTTTGTGTGGGTGTGTGCCTTGGAATTTTCAAGTGATTGTTTTGGAGGTGTATAAACACACAGTAGAGAAAAACCATCATATTTAGCAGTTAGAAGAAATGAGCATCTATAAAAGATAGCCCTTGGGAAGACGTGAAATAGAATTTTCCTTAGTGAATAGCTGAGGATATTTCAGAAGAGAAACACTCATGAACTGTTCATGGATTCCTTTCAAGGCTAAAGAAACTAGCTTTCAAGTTTAGTTCTTGAACTTGAAGGCACTGGGCCACTTAGTAGACACATTGCTCTTTTAAGACCTATTTCAGTCATTACCTACTTGTCTTCTACATGCATATTTCATATTTCTGTTATAATGAGAGTAGCTCATTCCAGTGCTTTCTACTTAATAAAATGAGCAGCTATTTCCTGGGCTAATTCCCATGCTGTTAACACCTTATAAATTACCATGTGTTTAGGATGAGATCAGCTCGCTTGATTAGTTCTCACGTCTTTTTCCAGTCCATGCTTGAACGCCTCCATCAGACGGGTGTCTGAAATGGTACCTTTCTATGTTCCTAAACTTTTGGTTACTTTTAGCTGGTAGCCGACTGAGGCCACCACAAATTCCAATGTTTTTTATTCACACATTATAAATGGTCTTTCAGTAGTTTTCTTTCACGTGGAGTCATGTATGACTAGTTCACTTAAGTTTTTTTTTCTAATTTCTTTCAAGAGGTTTCCATAATAAAATGGAAAGTTAGATGCCTATTGACTGCCCAGCAAGACTCATTGGGCTTTAGAAATATTCTCTCCTGCTGGTAATACTAGGAGTGGATGATTTGATTTTTTTTCCAGTGAAGAGAATGATCTTCAGATCTTCATGCACACTGGTCAGGGGCTCTGGCATTCAGCTATACCCACAGCCTCAGGGCAATTTATTAGGAAGAGATTAGCTTTGTTCTCACTTGGACTGTTCTCAGAAGTACTGAAAAAAATGTACTGAAATATAAAACCATCAGCTAGCACACCAATATGAATCTCAAACATCTTTCTCTTCAGGTTAGACGAATCTTGTTTTTCCTTCATGTCTGTGTCCTGGTACTTCTAGCCCCCTTCTCCTCATCCTCCCCACCCTCAGTTCTTGCCATTTACAACTCCAGTGACACATCTCTCTTTAACCTCACCCCTCCTTTCCCCTCAGCACTGAAGTCCTGACACACTGGCCTCCTGGCTTTTTCTCAGCATTGCTAACCTCACTGCCACATCATGGCTGCTGGATACACTCCTTGCTTGCTGGTAGCATCCCCCTGCCATGTTGTTTGGGTTTCCTGGGGAGATGCACATGGATCTATTTACTCCAGAGAGGGCATAGACCTTTAGGAATATTCTAGGGGCCTGAGGAACATTCTGTTTTAGTCTAGCTCAGGAGTCAGTGTGTTGATTGGGGTAACTTATAGGAGCATCAAAGACAGTCTACTGAAAGAGCCCACTCCAGTATGGATAGCATCATCCAGAGGCTGTATCCCAGAAGACCCTGCACTTCCCTGGACAGTCTCTTCTCCTTATCAACCATTAGTCTATATAGTCTTAAGGATAGGGTTAGGAATCTTACAACTTTATAAGCTTCCAGGGTCTTAGAAGTTTTATCAGTTTTCTGCATCTTGTGAGACTTTCTCCTCCTTCAGAAGGATATGTTTCAAGTTGGAGGAAGTAGCTACATGGCACCTGCTGTCTTTGGTGACTTCCTATTCTATGTAAGCTGCAAACACTCCTTTCCTAGCACCTTCTCTGCTCCTTCCACTGTGAACCTAACCTGATAATTAGCACTGATAATTAGCTTTCCTCTCCCAGCAGAGCAGCTGCTTCAAAAAGGGCTTGGCTCTGACTCTCACTCTCTTCTTTGGCTCCAATGATAGGGACATAGTAGGTCTGCAATGACATCCATTGTGAATATAGATACCTCTGCCCTAGCTGTCTTTTTTTCTGTTTTACAGACACTATCACATAATATTGCAATCCATTTCAAGTGTACTTCCACAGGCCCATCTTAGGAACACATGCGGAGGATGTCAAAGATAGTCTGACATCTAGGATCCATGAAGCTCTCTGGATGCCTTTTCCCTGAATAGCAAAGATTTATGTTACTCTCATTATCTTAATTTGTAACTGAATGATAAGGTCTGTAAGTGCAGGGAACACATTACATACATGTATGTGCACATACACATGCCTGCCTGGTCTTTAGCACAGACTAAACCCATCACTTGTACTTAAGAAGTATTGATGTCTGGCAGTAGTAGAATGACTGAATTAATTTTTAGGGTAGGTTATTTTAAATCCTGCCAAAGAAGCAGATATTTGGGAAAGCTGTGGATGCATCCTTTGTTGACACTGTAAAACTCAGATAGTAACAAAAACAGCATCGTACTGACACAAAAAACAGACACATAGATCAATGCAGCAGCATAGAAGACACTGATGCAAACCCAGACAATTACAGCCATCTGATTTTTGACAAAAAGGCCAAATATATTCACTGGAGAAAAGACAAACAGACTGGGAAAACTGGATATCTATATGTAGAAGGATGAAAATAGATCCTTATCTCTCTCCGTGCATAAGAATCAAGTCCAAATGGATCAAAGACCTTAATATCAGACCTGAAACTCTGAAACTGCTAGAGGAAAAAGTAGGGGAAACACTTCAACATACTGGCATAAGCAAGGACTTTATGAACATAACCCCAATTGCTCAGAAAGTAAGACCACTAATGAACCATTGGGACCTCATGAAATTAAGCTTCTGTGCAGCAAATGACACTGTGAATAGAGCACAGAGGCCACCTACCCAATGGGAGAAAATCTTTGCCAGCTATATATCTGACAGAGGATTAATATCCAGGATTTACAAAGAACTCAAAAAAGCTAAATAATAGAGAATAAAACTTTGAATTGAATTTTCAAGAGTCACATTTTAACCCACCATTTAGCACAGAATGTTGGCGAGGGCAGATGCCCTACACAAATCAAGGAAGCTGTGGTAATAGCAGAGCTGAAATTCTGTGACATCTTGCTTTTTCTGCTGACCTTTTTGTAACAATGCAATAACAAGGAAATAGGAAATCGTCTCAATTTAAATTGCCTTTGGCTTCTGATATCTACTTTGACAAATCAAAATTATAAGTCTATTTCAGTTTAAAATAGAAATTATGATAATAATGTCTAGCAAACTTGTAGTCAAAAACATTTTTAGTTTCCTCCTGTTATCAAAAATACTTTTCACACAATGCATTTTGGATTCACCAAGATGCATCTTTACTGCTTGTATTGCATGTAAATGGAAACTTCTCCTTGATCTAAAATCAGTGACTTTTCCACATATGAGCATCTTCATTTTTGTGTCTTCTTCTGCACTTTTTGCATGAGCAGCTAGAATGACTTCATACACTGCTTGCTCCTTTACTAAGTATCGCTATACACTTGAAGTAAGTGGTATCTTGTTCCATTACTAAAGAGGGAACTAAGAGCCATTGCATCAAATGCCCATGTCCCTAGACATACAGAAACGATCAGCTGGGGCCTGTTGAGATCCAAGGAGCCCAGAAAGGCTCAGTTACTCCATTGAAACCTTTGAACTCCTTCAGCAAATCTTATCATTTCATTAAAGAAGGGACTCTATTTCTCTTTGTGGAGATTTGAGTGAAAAAATGCCCCTCACACCCTCGAGTGTTTGTGATTAAGCCTTTAATTTAGTCCCCAGCTGGAGGAACCTTTGGACGGTGGCACTTTACTGAAGGAGGTGTGTCACTGGAGGCAAGCTTTGAGATTTTTGTTCTGTCCTACTGTGAATTCAGAGTTAGCCCTTAATCTCTATTCCCTTGATTTGCTGATAATGTGTGAAGATCAATGCTGGTTGCTGTCTCTTCTCCACCATTATGAAACTTCCCCTTGAAACTATAAGCCTGAAATAATCCCTTTCCTTCTATAAGCTGCTTCTGATTGGGTGTTTTGTCCTAACAACAAGAAAGTAACTGCTACACTCTCTAATGCCGGTAATCCTGGAGAGAGAAAGAGAGAGAGCCTAGTAAGATATAACATTTTATTATGAGTCAGGATATGAAGGAGTTGTAATGTAGCACTGAACCTGGATCAAAGCTGGTGACATAAGCTTGTTTTGAGTGTCCTTGACAAATTGTATGGTTTTATTACCCAATAATCTATGGGATTCATCCCAGAAGCAAGACTGCCATTGTACAAGTTTCCGTAAGCAACAACTTGTAGGAAAATTAGAGGGTTCCATGGTCAAATTAATTTGGAATTGAAGAAATCAAATAAGGTTGTTTTTGAAGTTTTCAGGACATTTTGGGATGATCAGAAGGGTACCCTACCGGAAGAAAGCATGCTGTATTTGATAGTTCTCAGAAATTGGGAGGGCCATACAACATGTATATTCCCCATGTAAGCTCCTGGCCTGTAAAATCACTCTTGACTTGAGAAAAAGTCTTCAATTTAATGGATCCAGTAAAGTGTCTGGAATCTGGTGGACACTTCTGGAAGGTCTCTTTTCTCCCTCCTTCACGTTTTCTCTTTTTGCTTTTTGGAATAAGACAACATTCCAACTAGCACTAAATAAAAATGAGCATTTTGTAATTTTGACATTTCATTCATCACTATGTAGACATTTCCAAAGAAATTTGTTATCACTACTGTAGTAGAAAAATGTTTGACTCTCTTCCTGTCACTCACTTGATTAGTACAAATGCTTCAGGTTATTTCCTGCGAGGTGTTTTCACATCATCTTGTGTGTAAATGTTAATATTTAAATGATATGGTAATACTTCTGTAGCAAAGTGAGCAGTAAAAATGAAGCTTTTTAAAAATGATTATTAGATAATAGTCTTCATGTTAATTACTTGAATCTTATGCAAATTAGAAACAGAATATTAAATAGGTAATAGTCAATTTTTTTTTAATGTATGTTGTAGATTACCCTGGTAGGTGTGATTTTCATCTTGTTTCAAATTATACCTTTTGGGTGGATGAGGAGATGGTTCAGCAGTTAAAGGTACTTTCTTGCAAAGCCTTCAGGCCCCAGTTTACTTCCCCAGCCACCCAATAAAGCCAGACCTGCACCCCCAAAAAGTGGAGCATGCATCTGACATTCTGGTATTTGTTTATAGCAACACATATAGCCAACCAAACACATAACAAATAAAACGCACAGCAAATAAAAGTAAATTAATTTAAAAAAACATAAAATAATAGGCTTTCTTTTTTTTCTTTTTTGATTTCCTGAAGCTCTTAAGATTTCATATCTTTTGTCTGGCTACCTCAAGTGAATAATTGGACTCCTAAGGCATGCTTTGTACATTTCTTTGAACCCAATTTATATTTACTTATTTGTATGCTTACTCTTTGTTTGTAAACAGAGTTCCATTATTTAGCCCAGACTACTCTCAAACTTGGAACAATCCTCTTCCCTCTGCTTCCCGAGTGCTGGGATAATAGGTGTGCACCATCATACCTAGTTTGGAACTCATTTTTTAAAATATCTTTATTACGAATAAGTATATAAATTGTATGAGCAAATCTTGTGACTGTGTCCCTGTTTCTCTCCTCTCTGTCCCCCACCCACTGGGGTCCTTCCTTGGTGCATGTACTGGATCTATCCATAGGTTAGGGGGTTATGAACTGCACTAGAGGTAGCCAGTTTTTCGGTTCTTTTTTTCCCCCCTTTGTGTGTTGTTGCTGAGGGGGCAATGTTTCTGGATATTCTCCCCCACCATGGCTCTTACAGTCTTTCTGCCTCCTCTTCTGCTGGGTTCCCTGAGTCATGGTGGGTGAGTTTTGAGTCTGCTTTGCTGTTGAGATCTTAAGTATCTCTAGATCTTTGCCCTCGGTTGTGTTGGGTATCATTGGTGTTTGTCTCCATTGACGTTTCATGGGTTATCAGACTTTCTATGGTGATTGGTCTCCTGTTTGTCTCATCACTATCTTGTAGGTTTCATTTGGTCCTGTGTGAAGGCCAGGGGTGGTTTGTCTCCTGCCAGGATGTCAGCCATCATCCAATGTCTTGTTGGTGAAATTGAGTTGTTCCCGGCTCTCTCACTGCTTTCTGAAAAATACAAACAGAATCTCCATTAGAGAGCGATATCAATATAGGTTAAATGAGACAACATTGCTATTTGGCTATCTCCTAATGGGTGTAGCCTCTCTGTAGCTCTCTGGTAGTGGGAATTTTCCCTAGGAGTCTGAGATCTTGGTCCCTAGAGGATTATGCCATGGATCCCAGTTCCAGTTAAGGGTTCCTTGTCACTATGCAGATCTCTTAGTCAATCATTAAGCTATTGATTACCCTCCTCCGTTTAGTGCCACTATTGCACAGATGAGCATTTCTTGACTTGCTGGTCTCTTCCATACAGCCATGTGTTCAGCATTCTTATGACAGGAACTCATTTTAAAAGAAAAATTAAACTCCAGGACTGACTATAAGAAGTGACATTCAAGAATATTGGATAATAGATAATTGTTACTCTTCCAAAGTAACAATTTCTTGCAAAACCTTACCTGCAAAAAAATTTAAATGCATACATTTTTGAAACAATTATTTATATATTTTATTGTGAATTTTAGGGCATCTTTGGGCATTTTATGCGATGGCAGAATAACACATTTTGGTTACTCAATCTAAATGAATATCTTTTTGAAAGATGATTGCAGTTTTCATGTGTTTATACATATTAAGTCCTTCCTTTATCAGTTCACTCACAAAGGTCTAATTTCTTGTTATTTTTAATTATTCTGACCATATTACTGAGAAAAATGCCCCTGCATATGGAAGGCAGCAAGACACAGATACTGAATATGGGCACAGACAACTCGATGTGTACATTCTCTTGATGAAAGGAGCAATTCTCAGAAACATTTCTCGGCTCACGGCACACAGTTGTTGACATTTTGTCTCTGAAATCTTTTTAATGTTGTAGCCCTTTGAAATTTGTGTAAAGGTTTTGATTCACGCTAACACAGATGAGAATAAACGGTGCTACCAAAAATAAAATCTTTCTAAGCATGCCTGGTATTGCAGAGATTTATGATAGTCCTAGCATTCATGGATCAGTGAACACAAATGTGTTAAAAAATAAAAGCATAGAGACTCAGAGAGCTCTAGAGAGGCTCTGGAAGGCATGTGAACACAGTTCACTTGTGGGATCTACTAGATTTGAGATAAATCCCTCAATGTGGGGGATTTGTCAATTTGCTGTTGGGTTTGGCTTTGGAAGACACGCCACTGTGAAGCAGGAGGAAACAAAGGATGCAGAAACAGTGGAGTCTGAGGTGGTCAGTTGTCTAAGGCATCATTTTAATGCTTGAGGTTGGCCTTTCTGGTTCAGGGGCCCACCGAGCCATGTGGGAGGCTACTGAGAACCGTATTTGAATCCAGAATCTCTATTAAGCATTTGATATGATATTAATAGAACATTAATGCTAAAATTTCTGATTTTCTTTCTCTCTCTTTTTTGCTTTCTTCTAGTATTTTTCTGTTTCATTGTTTAGTATTTTGCCTTCAAAAGAAGTCGGGGTAGGGATGTCACTCAGTGGTGAAGTGTTTTTCCAGAACTTCATTTATGGGATCATGTCCATACTTTTCTTTAGGGTTATAGTTTTGGCATCTATCCAGGCAAGATGCCCTCATCTACCTGATTTCACTTTAATGCAAAATATTAGGAAGAAATTCACCTTTATTTTTCTTTGGAGTCTATCTTCCCTCCTAATTTCAAATGCCATCTTTAAAGTGCTCCGACTTTCTAGACATAGTTATGTCTAATTTGGAAGCTCTGTTGTACCCACTGATCTCTCTATGCACTCGTGGGGAACTATATATTTTTTATTTTTATGTGGAAATATTCTTGTGTTTGTAAGTGAGTGTAGGCATGCCAATGCCTTGGCCTGCTTGTGAGTCAAAGGACAATTTTTCGGTTGGTCCTCATCCTCCATGTCATTTGAGGCAGGTTTTCTTTCTCTAGATTCTTACTCTGTTGCTGTTCTTTTTTCTGTTGGCTATGAGCTTCTGGAAAATTCTGCCTTTACCTCCTATCTTGCTGTCACCTTGCTGAAGTTACAGAAGCCTTCCATGACTTTTGAGGAATGAAGTCAGGTACTCCTGATTGAGAGGTGAGCACTTTATCCACTGAGCCATCTCTCCAGCCCTTGATGGATCTTTTGATCATTGAAACTTCAGGCTATATTTCAATGCCTATAAGAGAGGCTTATTTGGACAAACCATCAATACTCAAGCCAAGGATCACGTTCCTTGTCTCAGGGTGACAGAGGTGCTAGAACCTTCCCTTCTTTGAGGCAGGTGTTGTACACTTAGCTAGCTCTTCCCTTCTCCCTTTGCAAGTCCTGGGTGACATGTACTGTTGCACCTGGCAGTCTCGTCTGGACAGGGTGCTTCCAGGTTCTTGCTGTCTTGTTCAAAGCATTGAAAAAGGATTTAGTAATAGAAAAACTGCAACAAGTTTTATTAGAGAGCAGAGAGAAACTATAAGCTGGATAGTTAGCAAGGGAGCTGTGGTTTCCTACAATTCTTAAGGGCAGTGTTAAGCTGCCTGGGTCTTCCTTTTATGGGGCACGGGAAAAGGAGTTGGAGGTTCCTAGGGGGAGATTGTTGGTGGTCTTTTGGTTTTGATAGGCAGGTTTGGTTAATGTAAACTTTAGTTCAATGTGCATGTCCTTCCATCATGCATCTGACTTTAATTGTGTACACTCACTCATACATAGGCATAAGATTGTAAACTGAGGTTTCCCCTTAAAAGATTAACCAGAGGTCACAATTTGTTCTACTACACATGCACCTACAAACCAGTTCCGAATAAACCAGTCCCTGCTTCTAGTCACTAGATATGAATGGAGCATTGCTATGGGTTGCTAGGGAGGAGTAACCTATTGCGTTGCTTGAAGTGGATCAGACGTGCAGTTGGACGCAGGTGAGGGTTCCAGGTTGTTAAGTGTCTTGTTAGGAAAGGGGTACATGTATACTCAGCTCGAGCAATGTGGAGCCCTAGTTCAATAAGATCTCCCCATGTTTTCCTGCCACATTCCTTCACTCTACACTGCTTACGCATTGTTGTGGTTACCTTTGTGTTGCTGGGACAAAACACCTGACCAAAAGCAGATGTTGGGAGGAAGGAGTTTCTTTTGGTTTACAGTCTTGTGGAGAAGCTTCATGATGGCAGGGGAAAAGGAGGGGAACAGAGGCTGGATGGCATGTGGTTGAGTTCTGGCGAGGGGGATCTGTCTCTGACACCCCAAAACCCAACCCCCTCAAAAACCACTTCTGGCAAGGCTCCACCCCCAGTTATGGACCAAGCATTGAAAACATGTCAGTGTTGGGGGGAGGGGGACATCTGATTCAAACCACCACACACATCTTATAGTAATTCTCACATGCCTGCACAACCTTGTGTATGTAGTAAGTATTGTGTGAGGGTAGAGTATGGCTTCTGTCCTTTCCATCACCTTATCTCTTTAGCTGCACACCCACAGATGCTAATATTGACATCAAACAGTTCTGCTTCACAGCTCCATCCCTCGTATCAATCCTTCTCCCACAAGCTGGGTCCCATCTTCTTTACTCATGCTACATGTTTCTTCCTAGTTTATGCCATAGTTTCCCTATCTGTGAGATTCTGGGGTGCATCTTCTCTGTGATGGTGGTGGTAGTATGTGTCTGTGGGGTCACCATGGCAACATGAGGTATTCGTCAGCATCCCTGACCCATAGACCAGGTGTTATTACCACCCTCCTCCAACATGACGGTCAAAATGCCTCCAGGAACTGGTACATGCCTCTCAAAGACAAAGCCACAGTGCTGGGGAAGCCCTGGTCCAAACACACACATTGATCAACCCCCACATCCCTCCTACTGGTCACACTAGGTGTGTGACTTGGACACACCTCTTATCCCAGTCAGGAAAACTTCCACTGGGAATCACTCTTTCCCCTTGGTCACCTAAACTTGCTCTATGGGAAGTTTCCACTGTTCTGGGGCAATGGATTGAACTTCCAGCCTCCTTGAGCCTGGCAAGGAACAATGGTGAAGTTTCCTGCCCTCCTTTGAGCTGGGTTCCTTCGGTGCAGGGCGTGGTCATATACGGAATGGACAGAACATGGGGGCTAAAGATCAGACAGAGTCTTGCTCCAATTTAATTTCTTGGGTAAAGAATAAATGTTGCATATCTACTCACTGTTAAATCTCTTACAGCTGTTGTGTTATATAAATGACCTTGATTGCCATTGGAATTCAATAGGAAGAATAGAATGAGTGTGTAAATCTATGCAGTATTTGCTCCCTCTCCTTTCAGTTCATTGTCTACATTCTCTGGGTGCACATTTCATCAGTACCTTCTCTCTTGGTTTGTGGTTACTTCTTCCTGAGTCTTTGGAAGTACCTTATTGGCCCTTTTTTGCGAGCCTGGTTACAGTCCAAAATATATTTTCCGACTGTGCTTTTCTGTGTTTGCTTTTACCACTTACTAATATTTGTTGTGCCTGGATTATTCTTCAACGTCCCGCATGAGGAGATAGACTCCTCACCCGCATCTGCTCTGTTTAGATGACCATGCCTCTAACACGCCTGCTGTTTCTTTTGTCTCTTTGACAAATTTAGAGCAGCAGTTTGGAATATTTAGTGGAGTACTTCTCTCACTGGAGTGAAAAAGAAAATGTCTCAGTGAACCTGCCTTTTCAGGTTCAGGGAGTTTCAACATTTACTAAATAGGTTCTCTCCTGGGTAGAGACAGCTGTGGGGGGTGCCCTATTTTCTCTGAGAGTAAAATGTCTTTGAGGGACTTCTTCATTCCCTTCTGTTAATTCTCCTTTGATACCATTCCTTTGGCAGGCTTGAGAATTTTAAGCAGGTTTTTTTTTATACACACATGGATACGTGTACACCAGGCCCAGGCATGGGTAGGCATGGTGTGGTTCCAAACACAAAAACAAGAGACCTCATTTTGGTATTTTTTTTTGGACTGGAAAGTAAGCCTAGGGCCTTGTACATGCTAGTTACATGCTCTACCACTGTGCTATATCCCCAGTCCCTTTTCCACTATTTTAAAAATATTTTCTTTATTTTCAAGGAGAGAGAAAGAGAGAGACAGAGACAGAGACAGAGAGAAAATATGGGCACATCAGGGCTTCTAGCTGCTGTAAACAAACTACATATGCATACACCACTTTGTGCATCTGACTTTATATGGGTACTGAGGAATTGAACCCAGGTTGTTAGGCTTTGTAGGCAAGTGCCTCATCCACTGAATCATCTCTCCAGCCCTTTTGCTTTTTCTGTTGAGTCAGAGTCTGGTTAAGTTGCCCAGGAAAGCCTTGAACTTACAATTTCCCTGCCTCATCCTCTAGAGTAGGAGATCTTGAATTCGAGGATCACCCACTCTGAGGTCCCTGGAGCAGCTACCAAGCACTACAGGAGACAAAGAACCTGGCACTGTTGTTATTCACCAAAAGGTTCCATGATGAATGAGTCATGAAATCATAACTCAGGGGCTGACCCAAGATCATCAGAATTGCATTCCAAAGTATTTTCCCAGAATGGGGTGATTCAGCTGCAAGAGACATATTTTGTAGCCCCATTTTATTTATTTTTTTCTTTTTATCCATAATTAGATACATTGAATGAGCAAATAATGTGTTGGTATCCCCAATTACCTGATTTCCCTCTTCCCTATCCCCAGTCAGATGGATATCCTCCTCTGTGGGCAGTCTGGATCAGTCCATGGGGTATGGGGTTATGGATAGCCCAGGAGTCAACATGGTTCCACCCCTCTTTGCATGTTGTTATGGCCATGTCTCTGGACATTCTCCTCCACCATGGCTTTTACAATCTTTCCTCCCCCTCCTCTGCTCGATTCCCTGAGTCATGGTGGGTGAGTATTAAGGCTGCTTTATTGTTGAGGTCTTAGGGGGTCTCTGTACTTCTGCTTTAGGTTGTTTTGAAGATCACTGGTGTCTGTCTCACTGGCTTATCCTGGGTTGACTGATTGGCTGTGGTTATAGGTCTCTTGCTTATCCCACCACTCCTGCGAGCTTCCATATGGATCCTCCACGGTATGTCTGGGGTGGATCATCTCTTGCCAGGATGTCAGCTATTGGCCTGTGGCTCCTTGGTAGGGTTGGAAGAGCCATAGCTCTCTTGCTGCCTTCTCTGCCTGCGCTGGAGGTCTTAACACACAGCCATCTTCCCAGAATCCCCTAGCCCCATTTTTATAATAGCCATTCGCAGACATAGAAAAGAAGTGCCAATCCGTAAGGAACACACCCACTTTCTGGGGCATGGAAACATAATAAAGCATGTAATTTACAAGGTAGGCATGGGGTTTTGTGGAGCTCGGTGTCCATCTCTGTCTTTTGTGGTCTTCTGAGTGGGTTCTGCTCTGGTTAATGGCACACTCTGTTTAGGGAGCTCTCTGACAGACACTGCAAAGAGGTACAGGGTGAAAATCTGGGTGTATGTGAGAAGGCTGGGCACAGTGGCGTGCTGTATATATCTTTTAGCATCTTGGGAGAGCCATGCCTAAAATTTTAGGAATTTAGTGAGTTCATTGTCAAATAGACATACTTAAAGATCAAATTATATAAGCTTATGAATACATACATAATATTAGAAACAAAGAAAAGACACACTCAAAATAAATCACTTCTGAACTATTTGACAATATTTCACCATGGCCTTTGTTTTTGTGATATTTCTGCCTCTAGAGTCTATGTGGGGGAATTCTTCAAATCGGTGTGTGGATGTGCACCTCTCCCCAACTCTGCATGTGGGGATATCTTCTTGGTTGCTGGAAATAAATGGACCTTGGAGGGAGTATTTACTCTGTGGAACTGAGTAGATCAACTTAGGCTTCTCAGTCCTCACCCAAGCCCAGCTCTACCTAGAGCTGACTGTGGAACAGTTACCAGAATACAAGTGGAAACTTGTGCCTATTAAAACATGCAGAAAACCAAACAGATAAATATGGTCTCATTCATACACAGATGGCCCCACTATGTGAGTCACGGAGGTAGAAGAACTTTGGTTCCTGTTAGTCCACACATTGAAATGTCACTGACATGTCACACACACACTGACAGGACAAAGCCAGACCAAAATAGTTAATGCCATTGAGTTTAGGACCAGAACACTGGAGTTCATTGACATTGGAACAGAGACTTCTTATATAATAAATTATTTTTTAATTAATAGAAAGAAAGCATATACATGCACACACAGAGACATACAGACACCATTAGGAAAATCAACAGGGAGGGATAGTGCAGATAAGAGAACAGATCCTTGGAAATTAGGAACATGCAGGGCTTCTATTGAAAGAGACACAAGCCCATTTTTTTTTATCTTTGGAAATTGTTTTAAGCCCTTAATCTTGGGTAATGTTGGGTCCCTGAGAACCAGAGGCTATTTTAAAATTTTAGTGTTTCTAGGTTATACAATGTAAGCCAATAAAAGCATGTTGTTGTGTGCCAAAAGAGAGAAGAGACGTGGTGTCAGGCCAGGGAAACTTCTAGCAGATGGTGCCAATGACAAATGTCCTTCTGTTCTGCAGCAAATCAGAAACTAGAAGTGCTAATCATCCAGGAGACCCTGCTTGGAGCTTCTTTCCTCAATCTGAATGGGTTGAATGGATATGTAAGCCAACAGAGCCTAGTGTCCTTCTGGAGCCTGCGTGTTTGGTGACAGGTAGCCCATGAAGCGAAAAGCAAACAGATATTCTAAAAAAAAAACTGCCACCCTGAAGTGGCTGGTGAGTTATAGCCCACCAGCTGTGCTTGCCCAGCCCTGGACATCTCCTGTCACCTTGCTCCCTCTGAATTGGGCCAATCCCAAATCCTCTCACGGAATTTCTAACTTTCTAGCAAGCAACAGCTTGTTCTGTCTTTCACTGTCAAGTTAGGTTCTATGTTGGTGACCTACAAATGCTAAGGCCTGTTGGTATGCTTTATAATCTCTAATTCAAACAAGTGTTCTAATTCAGGACTGGCTAAGCCCTGGTAGCTTCTTCTCTTGACTGAAAGAACTCCATTATCCTTCGGACTAGACATGTAGGTGTCAAGCCTTTTCCATTGTGACATGAGGTCATCATCTTACAACTCATACTCACTAACCATGCAACTGAGTTTCAGAGAAAGATAACTGAAACACATCACTATTTTTAGTAAATTTATGATTTATGTGTTTGGCCACATTCATAGCTATCTTTGGGTACATGTGACCTGGCTCACAGGTCTCAGTTTGTCATGCCAGTTAGATCTGGTTCAAGAGATCAAGAGTGAAACCCAGAAAATCTCAGCTCTCTGCATTTCAGTCCACTGTGAAGTTTGATGAGCCATTGCTGATTGAGAAGTATCTTCAAAACACATTCCACTCTTGGCTTCTTCATGCAATGGGTCCTTGACAACCAAGTGTGAGCCAGAGGAGTCCCTTTAACACAGACTGCTGGAACTCAACTGCAGCCATTTTGATTCATAGTTCTAGATGAGATAAAGAAAATATATGTCTAATATTTTTTCTAGAATATCCTGATGGTGCAGATTTCAGGTCACCCTTCAAAACCACTGTCATCTATAGATCTTGAGATAAGGCTATTGCAAAGCTCACATATTCTGCAAAAGGAGACTTTCAGATATGAACTTGTGGAGGATGCAAATGGATTGAGAGAAGTGGATCTCAGGGTAAGAAGCTACAAAGACTTGAACTTGGACATAGAAATGGCTGAGTTTGGCCAAGGTTTGAACAGTTGGGCCCCATGGCAGTGAAGTCATAAGCTGCCTTATCCAAGTTGCTTTCAGGTGTGGGTGTAATGAATGAGCCCCCGGAGACTCGTCACTAATCATACCTCCTTCACAGCTTTAAGTTAGTGTTCATGGATGCAGTTTAGAGTCATCTAGAGAGCTGTAAACTACCTGTGCCCAGTGCAGCCCAAAGCAGCTCACGTAACCACTAACTTCTGAGGCTGCATTGTGACCAGTGGGTGTTTCTAAGAATGCTTGTTCTCAAGGTGGCTAGCTCCTTCTCAGAGATCCTGGGCTAATTGGTATGGGGAATATTTGAAAAGAACATGCAGTGTAGTATTGTTTGAAATTGAAGTAGGTGATTCTGACCTGCTTTGGGTAACGGGCACAGAGGAACCTCGTGCTAAACCTGTGAGGACGGATCACCTTGGTGCCATGTTAGGCACTTGGGAGGTGGGAACACTGGGAAAAGAAGACCTCAGTACCCAGGTCTGTTCTCTGTGGTGTCTAGGTGAGCATTGGCAATATTCCCTTCTAGACCTGCACTTCTTTTCAGCGAGAAGCAAGAAAATGAAATCTTTTAGACACATGTAAAGATTTTAATACATTTTTCCATATTGTTCAGGGGTGTACAATCTGCACCTTCTGGTCAAATATTGCTTGTTTTGTATACCTTTAAGCTAAGAACACATTGAAAGAAAAACTAATCTTATAAGTCTACTTTAGTTATAAGTGTCCTCAGTGTCTATCATTATCTCCCCAGAGCAGGGGACATTGCAGAAGAGGGGCTGGATTTTTAATTGTTATAGCGTGGGAAGCACTATCCTGAGACATTGCTCCCACCCCACAAACAGATGCATTTATGACCTCATGGGGAATACCAACAAGTCTATTGAGGAGGACCGTCAGTTGAATAGGGGCACAGAAGAGGGGATAACCCGAGGGGAATGAGACCAATGCACGACTTGGTCATACAATAAAGTGTGTAATAAAAAAGAAAATAATAGTTTTGTATGTGAACATAAACTTTAATTGCCCATGGACAAATTTGTGTTTGGTCCATAGTCCTATATCTATTTTCATTCCGTGCCAAGTCCTTTCCATGGCCCTCCCTAGTCAAATCTACTGCCTGCCCCTTCCTATGAAAAGCGTATTGATCTCTGCTTCTTGCAAGTATCATAGTTTCTCCACTTGGCCAGTGCAGGGTCTGCAGAGCTGAGAGGCTACTAGATTCCTCGAAGAAGAGATCATGTATGCAGGGTTCATTGTGGCACATTTGCTTGGATTACATCCAGTAACATTTTCATCTATGGACGAAATATGATGTGTGATCCACAAACCCCAAGTCCCCATGAGTCTGGGTGTTATTATTTTAGGGGTGTTTAAATGCACACCCCAAACCAAAGCTCGTGTCTGCCTTTACTTAAGGAATTAAAAAAAACAGACTTAGAAGAATAATTGTTAAATCATTATATTTGTTCAGAAGTCAGGAGAGGAAGGGAGAGCCCATAAACCAAGGGTACACCCACATGGTCTAAGGGTCCATGTAAAATTTCATGGGTTTAGGAAAAACTAAAAATATCCTTTCCAGCTTTCCCACCTGCCCCACCCTGGTGGCAGCAGCCTCAGGAGAGGGGTATGGCAGGGGAGGTTAGTCTGAGAACCAAAGTGTGAGAAGTGAAGATATCCACATTATTTGGGGGCTCACATATATCTTTTCCCACCCTGGGATCACCTAAGCTCCCAGCGTGGGAAGGCCAAAACCTTATGGTGGTGAAAACCTCAGATGCCAAGAGATGAGCAGCCCCACTGAAAGCCAGGATTTTAATTTTGGGTCTGGGACAGACTCCAAAAGAAGCCAGCACACCTGGGTGCCCATCTGGAAGGGGCTGGGCTTGAATGTGTGTACCTGAGTAATTCCAGCTCTGTGGCACCTGCTACCAATAGTCGGACAAATAGCCATCCTGTGGCCCTTCCTGTCTAACTACCTCTTAATGGTTCCTAACTCCCTTTTACCTGGGAGGTCTTGAGCTCATTAAGTGGTTTTGAGTCTTACTTTTTCACTTGGACAGTTGACTGCTCAGTTTGTCGTTTGGCTCCACACAATCGTCTCTGTTCTCCTCTTCCCATCCTCTCTTTCTCTTCCTGTTGGTCTATCCAAGGGCAATGAGGCCAGAGTGAACAGAGACCACGGGTGATGTGCTGGGGTTTATAAGCTATGGATGCATATTTGACATGTCCTCTTTCCAAACACCTTAAAAAAACCTGCCTTTTTCCTGCAGAGTGGTTTGAACTCACGAGCTACTACATTAACTTAATCTCAATTTCTAAATATATTTTAGAAACCTTCTGGTGTGTTATTTGCGATGACACTTTCTAACATTCCAGTTACTCATAATGAGCCACCGGGCCTTTCTTCTTGCAGGCTCCTTAAAGATCATCCTCACATGGTTTGTAGGGTGCTTTCCATAAAATCAAATTCCAACAGCTATTTAAACACTTATGTTAGTTAACCCTGAAATGAACAGGTTGTTTATGGTCCCAGGATGGGTTTAGTGAAGAGGAATCAATATGAAGACATACCTGTGATCATTGCACGCTGATGTAAAACTCTGACCTTAACTAGTGACCAAGACAGCCTAATGTTCAAATGTCCAGTATGACTGACCCTAAGAAATCTTTGTGTTGTGATAGTCCTTGAACTTTCATCTTAGAAAACTTACTTTAGAAATCTTGTTATTGTAAATTCCTTTGTAGGTATGAGTATTTATGATATAGCAATGTCTTTGGTAAGAATTCTTGTCATTTTTTCAAATTTCATCATCAAGAAATATCTCCAATTCGCTCCCACTCCCCTTGGAAGAGTAGGCACCTAGCTTCCATCCGCTCCAATGAGAAAAGACCATTTTCTTAAATCACATTGATCCAATGTCCCCAATGCCCTACATCATTTTTCTAGTAACTCTCCTTTGTTTATTTCAGTGCTCTATTTGCAAGTCTTTTTAAAAAGACTTTTAATCGTCTTAACCCTTATTGCCATGATCTTGGACAAATCCGTCCTTACTGGTTTAACTTCTGTGCAATATCTACATGCTGAGCTACCTTGAATTTGACAGTTGAATTTTCTCCCCTAAATGATCTAGTGATATTGTTAATCCTGAGACCTGTGAGTGTGGAAATAGGGATCGCTAGATATTATTAAGATGTACATTAGGATGAGGATACTCTGATAGGGTGGGCCCTTGTCCTTAAAACTCAGTATCAGAAGAGGGAAGTCACAGAGACAGATGTTCACACAGGGGGATATCATAGGACAGCAGGCAGAAGCTAAAGTCTTGCAGCTGCAGGCCATCTAATGGCTGGACCACTGCAGACTAAAAGAGCGCACTTCCTGAGAGATGGAGACCTTTGCTTCAGCTGTTGGGTTTCCGGAACCAGGAGACTGTTTGTTTTTGTGAAGTTGCCTATCCCTAGGCACTTTGTAACAGTGACTAGGAAATCATCTACTTGAGATCTGGCCAGTGGGGATCTAGGGTTCACAAAAGAATAAAGTAGAACTCTCATGGAAGGTAACCTCCAGCTGCTGTGTCCTTTCAACATGCCATGATGACTGTACCTTAGGGGCCTCTGTGCTACTCAAACTGTTGTTCTATGGCGAGTACCTGAGAAAGACCACTTACAGAAGAAATGATTTAGCTTGGTTCATCGTTTCAGAGGTTTCAACCTATAGGTGGCTGGCTTCATCACTTTTGGAACTGTGGCAAGGGCAGAAATGTCATGGAGAAAGGACACGATGAAGGACAGCTTGTCATCGACTTGTAGCCAGGAAGCAAGGAGAAGAAGCAGGAAAGAACCAAGGTCAAGAAATATCCTTTAAAGACATGCCCCATAAACAACTTCTTCCAACTAGGTAGCATATTCTACAGTTCAAGCACTTCCCAGCAATCCATTCAAATATTGACTCATCAACTGCTTAAGCCACTGATGGGGTCAGAGCCTTTGTGGTCTCATTGGCTCTGGAAACCACATCACAGGCTGACTAACAATCCACTCATTTAAGCAGTCAAGCTTGACTACCGCATCTCTTTGTGAAAGTCCCACCTTAAAGGATCCATTCATTGTTTCCCACATCCCCATGCATCTCAGCATCTGAACAGCTTCTGATCTTTAACTCTTGCTGGGACTCCCAGCGGCCCTTTCTCCACATGTGTAAGAACTTGTGTACCATGCCTGTAACTGGAGCTTACCCAGGCCATCCTCTCTATGCTCCATGGAGAAATGTGACTGCAGCAACAGGAGCAAGAAGAATGGACGGGCAAGACTTCGTGAGGGTGTCCGGAAAGCGATCTGGTGGCATCATTTGAGTGCCTGCCATATTTGAGGTCCAGACTCTTCAGATACAAGGGTCAATCACTTCCCTTTGGTTTCTGATCATTTTCAAACAAGGAATCCAAATCCAAACTTGCACACTGGGAGTCATGCATGAGAATGCTGTCCACTGCTTGGTCTCTGTGTTCCACTGAAACGTGAATAGAGGCGGATAGAGAGACATCTCCAAGCTGGTGATTATTTTTTTCTTGTTGTTGTTACTGATATCCTACAGGGTGACATACACAAATGTATCATGTCAGTATTTCCTTTTATTTATATCTTAATATAACATCAGTAGTGTGATTAGATAATTCAGAATTTAATAGAACTTTCCCGGGTGCATCAGTTCAGATATATCATGATGAAATCTCAGAGCCAAGAGAGGGAAGAGGGAGGGAACACTTCATACACACTACTGAGTCAGCACATCAGAGCAATTTTCTGTGTCCTCATAACAGATACTTGAGAATAATTACTGACAGCCTGTGGAGAATTCATCAACCTCGGATACCAAATAATAAGTTCCACGATTGTAGTAACTGTGTGAATTAAGTTAGGAATTCAACAAATACTGATGCTATGTCCTTGCTTTCCCCCCCAGAAAAGCCAATCTGCATAATTGATGACATAGGTAGAAAACTACTTTTTAATATTGCATCCTAAATCAGATAGTCTTTAACAAATGAGAGGTGTATGATCATTGGAAACTAATGGTGACTATGTGAGACAGCAGTGACAGCATCCATAATTCTTTGCTACATTAAAAAATGCTGGTATTTTTTTTCTAAAACTCAGCATGCCATGTTCCAATAAGAAATCTCAGCTGACTGAAAGAGATGGACTGGGGAAGTTCTGTCAGGGAGAGAGAGAGACACACACAGAGAGAGACAGAGAGAGACAGAGAGGAGATATTAGTAATGAGTGACTATAGTGAACATGGGCACCCTGTTCAGGTGATGGTTAGTCCGGGACAGGGAGTTTTGGCAGCCAGGAACCTGACTTTTTAATTTGTACAGATCTCTGAATCTCACGATGGAAGATAGTATATGAGAGTCATTTTCTGATGCATTATTGTGCTAGTTAACCTTCAAGGCCCCTTGGCTAGATTCAGCATCACCTGGGAGACACATTCCCAAGTGTCTCTGTGAGGATGCTTCCAGAGAAGTTTAACTCCTCTCTGAACGTGTACAGCACCATCGCATGGGGCTGGGCTTGTGGGGTGAATAAAAAGGGAAAAAGGAGGAAACCAGCTGAGTGTTGGCATTTCCCTTTCTGTGCTTCCTGTTCTGCTGAGATGTGAACAGGCAGACTTATGCTCCCTGCAGCCACAGAGCTGCCTGCTGCCAGTGCCAAGCTCCAGGAGGAGCTCAGGGAAGAAAGGGGTGCAGCTGGAGCCTTTTACCTGAGGAGTTCTTCTGGCAGGGGAACCCCAAGATGTGTCCCTTCACAGTGCTCCCAGGTCCACTCATGATGTCCCTCCCTCCCATATACACACATACAGCTTTCTAGAAAACAGCGGTGCTCCCCTCACCCCCCCCCCACATATGCAGTAAATTCAATCCTATGTCCCATTTCCTGGTTATGAAGGTTGTATCCCAACCAACACGACATAGATTCAAGGGATTTTTTTTACTCCCCTCCCATCTCACATCTTCTATTAAACATTTTATTTTTTAAATGCAGTGTCTTAGACCTGACATTTCTCTTCCATTTCCTCTTCATAAAAAAATATTTAGGGGCTGGAAAGATGACTCAGTGGTGAAAGGCACTTGCTTGCAAAGCCTGACGGCCCAGGTTCGATTCCCCAGTACTCACGTAAAGCGAGACGCAGAGTGGCACATGCGTCTGGAGTTTGTTTGCAGTGGCAAGAGGCCCCCATACTCATTCACTCTTTCTCTCTACTTCTGTCTCTCTCTCAAATAAATAATTAAATAAATAATATTAAAAATTTATTTTTAATTCATTCTTATTAAAAAATTCATTTTCTGAGCTATCTTGCTAGCCCCTTCCATTTCCTCTTCTCTGAAATAAATACAAAGGTGGTGTCGCAGCCTGGCTTGTTATCTGAGCTCCACAAGTACCTGACCTTGGAGGTTGGTATTTATTGATTTTCATCCTCATGCAAGTTCATGATCATTGGACCTTCCTTCCCCCGTAGTATTAGTGAAACTGGAGTCA
This sequence comes from Zapus hudsonius, assembly GCA_004024765.1. NCBI lineage: Eukaryota > Metazoa > Chordata > Mammalia > Rodentia > Dipodidae > Zapus > Zapus hudsonius. The sequence goes on along the minus strand of PVHP010001928.1, from coordinate 44,328 downwards.
GAGGTACAATGTTGGCAGTGGTTCAATGGGAGAAAACTGGGCAGTTCTTGTTGCGCATTTAAACCTGCTGGTTTCGAGCTATCAGCTGCTCACATCTACTGCCACTTCTTTAAGAATCACTAATGACTGAAGCCACAAAGTGTCAGGTCCTGTCTTCTGCCAGGGCACCGCATTTTCATAAATTTTCCTCCAAGGTTAAGTCTTCGACTGGAGTACATCACTGTAGTGATGTGGGGTCCAGGGTGGACCAGGCGGCAAAGAAGAGGAGATTCAAAGAAGCTCAACGTGTGAGCAAGACACAAGGTGAAGGCAGATGTCTCTCCTGTCACCTGGATTTTAGTATTAGAACACACTCACCAGCAGCTTACAGGCTTAAACTCCTGGGAGTAAAAGACACCTCTTTTCTGTTGTTTCTTTTGCCTTTCCTGGCTGCTTCTCTAGAATGAGTCTCTCTCTGGATTCTCTTTGGCAAGTTATCAATTTCACAAGGCATATTACTCAAGTTCAAAACTTTATCCCATGGGCTGGAGAGATTGCTCAGTGGTTAAGGCACTTGCCTCCAGTGCCTAAGGCCCCAAGTTCAATTCCCCAGGACCACATAAGCCAGACCCACGAGGTGGTGGCCCTGGTGTTCTCTCTCTCTCTCATCTCTCTGATTAATAAAGAAAAAAAATTACAAAAATCCTTTTAAAAAGCAACCTTTATCCCTCATATGGATCTTGATGGATGTGAAGTGGTGCAGGTCTCTGTATTTTGAGCTTCCCTCCCTAGACTTTTCTTCATGCAGAACTGGCTTACTGTTCAGCATCGGAATTGTAAAAATCAATTGCACCAAGCCAGTTAAGTAGCAAGGAACAGTTTGTTCAAGATTATTATAAAGGAACAGATAGATTGAACTCAACTAGATGAAACCAAGTGAGGACAGCGCTTATGTGCTTTGGCCAGCTGGCAGAAAAGCACAGCCGGGCACTGCATCAGAGAAGCCCACCAGGCAATTAGAACATCTGCTTGCTGGTTGATGTGCATAGAATTGAGGGTCCTTGTTGGGGTTTAAACATGAAACGTCTCCCATTGTCTCAAGTGTTTGAAGATTTGTTGTTTGGGAAGGTTATGGAGGTGGAGCCTTGCTGGAGGAAGTGGGTCACTTGGGGGTGGGCCTTAAGGTTGTTAATGTTGCCCATTCTCACTTCCTCTTTGCTCTCTGCTTCCTACCTCTGGCATAATGGTGTGACCACCTGTGCATCTCACTTGTGCCCACCTTTCCTTGCCTGCCTTGACGAAACTTCTTTTTTTAAAAAATATTTTATTTATTCCTTTTCAAGCAGAGAAATACAGAGAGAGAGAGAGAGAGAGAGAGAGAGAGAGAGAGAGAGAGAGAGAGAGAGAGAGAGAGAGAGAGCACCAGGGCCACCACCTTGAGGGTCTGGCTTAGGTGGGTACTGGGGAATTGAACCAGGGACCTTAGGCACTTGGAGGCAGGTGCCTTAACCACTGAGCAATCTCTCCAGCCCTTGATGAAACTTTTAAAAACTGTAAGCCAAATTAAACTCTTTCCTTCCTTAAGTTGCTTCTGTTCAGGTATTTATTCACAGCAAAGAGAGAGTAGCTGACAGAGTCCTACCCTCCCAAAGAGTCTTGGTGATGAAGACTCAAAAGTTTTCTTGATGGTCATGGTGCTGTAAAGGGAAGACCCATAGGTCCTTAAGAAAGATATTGCCGGACTGTAGACAATCAAGATGCAGAGAGACAGTTTACAATGGCAAATTTTCGAAAATGAATTTTCTAAGAGAAGGTAGGTCAGGGGGATAAAAAGATAAGACGGGCACTGGAAAACGTAGGGAAGTCGGTGGGAGTTTTTGAGAGCCTTTTGGGTCTTTAGCAATTGGTGATATTCATATTGGTCTATTTTGTTGTTTTGATGGTTATTTTGTCTTTTAGACCAGTGGTGCTGGTCTGAAAATTCTGTATATGTGTATGAGAAAAATACTACACCTTTGCTTCTTAGATTGACTATTTTTGGGCATCCTTTTTGGATTGCTGCACTAGAGAGAATATGTTAATCCTTTGTGCTTTTCCTCAGAAGAAGTGTGCTCTATGAAGGTCAAAGGTCAGGTCTACCACCCTCCCATTTCCTCGCACAGACTCTGAGAACATCGCTGATGCTCAGTGAGTCTTTGCTTTTGCAGGTGAATAACGAGGGATGGCTTTATTCCAGCAACAACAACAGCAACAACAACTGTGAACGAATGCAGGTGAGTTTAGAATTTAATTGCCGCGTAATGGGAACACCTGGGTCTCAGGTGAGTCATCTGGGTTGGAGTTCTGGTTCTGTTACTTCGTAATTACATGTACTTGGGCAAGTCACATAAACTTTGTGAGTCCTTGCTTCATTTCCCGTGAAATAAAGCTATTCTCCATTTCAGAGAGGCGAGCTACTCTCAGCATTAAAGGAGATGCTGTCCATGGAAGTCCCCTGCAGCTCTCAGAGGGCTATGGCAGGTGAGCATGGGTATGCCCTCTCTCTCCCACAGGGTGGCTTTCATTCCTGCCTCAGCACCACTGCATGTCTCCCAGGTGAGAGAAACAAAGTTTCCAGCGAGCACTCTTCATTGTATAATCATGAACCCTCATTATGTTTTTGAAGAAAGCAGTTCCTCTGGAATCACTTCTTGGTGCCTTTGTTTCTGCCTAATTGTTTTATTTTTCATGACGCTCTGGTTTGATTCCAAGGGGGAGGCCTTCTTTGTTTATTATAACTCCTTAATTAAGTTGCCCTATAGTGTGGCTAAAGCCAGTCCCTCTGGGTGGTGAGGCAGAGAAGCTAATCACAATTGCAGAGCAGAGGCAGAGGATACTGGGGTATAGCAGTGTTCCATTGGAGACGAAATGCAGCCCAAGGTGCCAGCTGAATTAAAGACTGTGCCAACATCAGGCTGTGTCTCCTGCAGCTCTTAGACTGCTGAGGATAAAACCTCAGACCTTATTTCCTTCTTAACCGAGGACCTGACTTCTCTGCCTGGAGACCAGACTTCTCACTAAAATAAGGACATTTTATATTATTTAGGATCTTAGTCTTTCCAGAGTGTTTTTATATCCATCTTTATTTGCTTTAGTCAAATCTGGGCAATGGCCAACATCAAGGTCCCCGTGAGCTGGATTGAAATGTCTGGAAAGGGTTTGGGAAAAGGCTGCTTCTCTTCTCTTCCTACCTGACTTGCTTACTACCCAGGACAGCAGTTTGCAAATAGAAGGTATCAAATGTAATTTTATGTGTTCAACCGCATGCATTGTGATTTTTTTTCTTCAAATAGGAAAATTACATTTTCAGCCTTCCTCGCTGGCTATGAGATTGGATTTCAGCCAGTTCGGATGTGGTTAAAGTGCTTTAAGCCACTTCCTGGCTGGGGTACCAATAATCTACGAGCTTCAGAAAGCTGCGTGAAATGGAAGGATTCTGGATCCACACGTTAGTACTCGAAGCCCAGCTGCCAAGGAGACCTCCAGACGCTCATCAGTCATTAAACAACTGGAAAATTTCTTTGTTTTGCTCAGCAACTGAGATTTTAGAGGTTTATTTGTTATACATCCTTGACTAAACTCTCCTGACAAGTAGCATCTAAACTCCTTGAGGGTAGGGACTGTGTCGAAACCACTAAACCCAATGTCCAGAACAGAGCGTGTCCTCAATAGATAGGTGTTAAATATATGAATGAGGTAAATGTTTGTCAATTCTCATGACCACTTTGTATTTCACCCATGAAAGTTTATCTCATGTTTTCACTTTCTTGTTTTTTATTAAAGAAATACTAACTCACATTCTATTTATTTTCAACACTATTCTCAATGGCCACAATATGGGATCACCCAGATGCCCTTCAGTGGATGAATGAAAAACTATGTAGTTATAAAGGAGTGTACTATTAATATATAAAATGAAGGAAATCCCATTATTTGTAGCAACATAGATGGAACTGGAGACTGTTATGTTAAGTGAAATCAGCCAGACACAGAATGACAAATGTCACATGTTCTCACTTATGTGCAGAAACTGACAAATCCATCTTTGAGAGAAGCATGGGGCAGTGGTCATAAAGGACTGAGAAGGAGCGGCTCAAATAAGAGCACAGTCACATGACCACAGAGGGAGGAGGGAAACCAGTGTCACTCTACAGTGTCATCATATTGCTAAGCTGTGGTGATTGACAGGCTAGGCACATTTTCCACTTAGGGTGGAGGTTAGAATGCCCCTCCACTGTAAGCAAAGGAGCGTCTATCTGCATGCTATGTTGACACCTTTAAATAATCATAAACAAAAAATTAAACAGCAATGGTGCTATCTTCCTTGACCCCAGCATTTATAAATCATCATGGTGAGTCACAAATCCCAGGGTGCCTATCACCCACTGTTAGTTCTTAGGATATCTCTATCCTTCCCTTTGTGATATTCCTTTTACCTTATCCTTCCTCTGTCTGAAGTGCTTCCATATGGGCTTCCACACTGTGTTTTCCAACAGGCCCTTGGGTCAGGTGGATTTAATTTCTGCTATTGCATGTCCTCCGCTGGTGAGCATCACACATGTGCCCTAACTGTTGGTCATTACCGTTCTTGTTTTGGCTATGGACCCTAAAGTCCATGCCTCCCTGGGTCTTCTTCAAGGGCATTCATTCCTAGGACCACTTCTAGTCTCCATGACTAGAATCAAACAACGTCCAACTGATCAGTCTATTGATTAAGCTATGTATTATCACCTGTATCAGATGAAAAGGTTAACAAGACACAATCCTTAGCAGCAATGTCTTGTGGGGATATGATAACTCATTACTCTTAAGGAATTTTCATGAATATTATCCAATATGACCCCTCTGGGGGAATCTCTCCAGAATAAGGAAATTGTAACTCAGATCATTTTTAACTGATTTGTTCCCCTGAATTCAGAAATTAAATGGCGGTTCTCAAAACAGCTATTTGAACTTAGTCTTTCTTATTACATATATCTTGCTTTCTTTAAAATACCACATTGCGGTTCCTTACATTATTGGAAGGAGTCTGTTGCTTGTTGCTCTCTGTGATGCTGGAGACACATCCATTCACAGTGACAGGACTATCAAGTATTGATCTGACAAAATACAAGTGTTACCTTGCTAAGGACTCTGTGATGTATGATGCTGGGAAGTCCTGATGTATCAGCCAGTTCTGTGACACAGCATTGAAATCAGGCATTGTGCGCTTTCTGAGGGTTTTTCTTTTCTAAGCCTAAGAGGAAGGAGCTGGTGTGCTGGAGCTCTGTTCATGAGGATAATGGCTGTTTGAGGAATGTTAATGACAGTGCAGATGTTTTTATTTTCCCTCAGCAAGATAAATGAGAGGTGATTGGCTTTTATTAAGGCTTATAGGCTGTCTGGCTTGTCTTTTTAGTCCACTCTGTATTTTCCTGTCTCCTTTTTTCTTTTCATCCCTACTCATCTCCACATCTGCCACCCATTGTCAAGTCTTCTCTGACTAATTCTGGCTGAGTTAGAGTGGTCTTAGCGGGCTGCTGGATGGCCATGAAGTGATGTCCCTGTTGTCAACAGCAACTGTCCTAGACCACAATAAAAATATCTGATTTACAAAAATGCCTAGTCCTTGGGCTATTTCTAACCTAATGTTAATTACAGAATGATCTGGGACAGAAAGATGTTGGTTCTAATTCAGTTTTTTTTTTTCCCCAATTAGAAATGAATGGCTTTTTTTTTTTGCTGTTGCCTACAGGCTTTGTTAAAGCCACCATGAGACTGGGAGAGACATGCTGTATTCTCATGTTGACCAGTGCTTAAGAACCTCTTTGTGTGTGCACTAAACACATACGAGAAATTCAGAAACAGGCTGATCTCTTTAAACATAAAACCTGTTCAGCAAATCCCCAAATGAGTTCAAACCTCTTCTGCAGTTTAGTGGGAAGAATCTCTTTGCTTAAATCTATGGAGGTTCTCAAATTTTAGGGTGCGTAGAGTAGTGTGGGAGTGAACGAAACCTGTAGGTTGTGAGCTATTGTTATTCAGAAGGTCAGAGCCAGCTATGGGAAATGGAATCTGTGTGTCTCTGAAGATGATGGTTATCACTTCACATTTTGAGATTACCTTTCCAGGGCAGTGGCTACCAAATGCAGGTGTGCATCAGTACCACCCAAAATTGGTTAAACACAAACTGCTGGTGCCACCCCTAAGTTCTGATTCATGGGTGCTATGTGGGGCAAACATGGAATTTTGGGTATTCTAGTTGCCCCATGTCGTAGTCAGACACACGCCACTGGGACGAATCTCCAAACCAGGCATAGTTTATGGGAGGAAAGGATTTATTTGTAGCTTTAGATACAGGGGAAGTTCCAGAATGCAAAAGAGGCTGCTCCCCTTTCACAGGTCCAAACAGAGAGAAAAACCCATCAGCAACACCACACATCCAGAACAGCAAACAGGCAGGAGGGGCCAAGGAGAATTTCTTCTCCTTTATATAGGCTTACCGTGGAGTCTTGCAACCCTATCCCAGATTTAATGGCTTCCTGAGTCTCTGGAATTTCTTTCCTGCATTGCTCTCACAGGAAAGGATCTTTACTTCTAGCTTCTTTGAGCTTCTTTACATCCTGCTCCTTACTGAGAGGCTGCCTTCCTGAAAACATCCTCAGAGACCCACCCAAGATAATTAAAAAGATCAAGTTGACAACAAAACCTAACCATCACACCCCACCTGCTGTCAGAAAGAGTTGGGCATTGAAAAACACCAAACATCTCACTCGTTATTTTCTAAAGTAGAAGAATGCATGTCTCAGCCTGTAGTGTGTTGAATGACAGTGCGTACCAATCATAAGCTTCTTTCTAGGTAACAACTTCTTATTGTATACCGTGGGATTTTAAGATGAGCCCTCATTAAATAAATAATTATCATGGTTTAGATTTAGAGTCTGTACAGTTGGGTCTGACTCAGGCTTTATCCAGATACCAATTTTAACATGATACTAATTATTTTCATAAATAGCATTAAATTGCTTAGAATGGGAGGTATAGCATAGTTTTACCTGTTCTCTGAAGTACTGTTTTGAGATACTAATGAGATTAAACATGCAACAATTAAGTTATTACCTGGGCTGTTTATATTGACATTCTAGATATTAATCAGTTAATTGGATTCTAGCCATAGTATTAATTAGTTCTTATCTTTGAGTTCATTTAGATAAGGTCCTCTCATGATACCCTATACTGCTACACAAATCTGCTGGTCTAATATCAACCAATCTTATGTTTACTAATAATATCAGTCTTATGTTTACTCTTCCAAGAGACCTAAGGACTATTTTTTTTTCTAGTCACTCATCTTAGTTACCAGTCATGACATGTTTGAGATGCTAATCCTTGTGAAGTTCTGATGCTGCTGATGCCATGTGACTCACATTTTATCTCGCCCGCATTTAGGTGACAGCTATTTATTTATTTGTTTGTTTATTTTTGGTTTATGAGGTAGAGTCTTGCTTTAACCCAGGCTGACCTAGAATTCACTTCTTAGGGTGGCCTCAAACTCATAGTGATCCTCATACCTCTGCCTCCCAAGTGCTGGGGCAAACCTCATTGCTTAAGAGATTTCATGAAATAGGATAATAAAAAATAAGATAAAATAAAACACCTTAGTTTCTCCAGTTTTACTTTCTCCACCAGGCTTATGGCAGAGTGGGCAGGAGTTAAGAATGTGGATAGTAGAAGGCACAGGAGTTTGGACATATCTTAATGTCAGATGAATAAAGAGATCCCCAAATCCTACAGAAGCCAAGCGCCTAGTCAGAACACAGACACTTCTTAAGGAACTGGTTGTCACCTCTCTATAACATCACTGAAGCTGACAGGGTTATAGTGAGCAGGGAGCTCTTTTATTCCTAAGTATTCACTTCTATTTTACATCTCTATAGAAAGGAAGAGGGAGGCTAACACAGTTAACCTCTGCTTCCTGTCAAGTGCACACCTCTCTTGCTCTTTTCTTCGGGAAGTGAGTGATCATTTAGCCTTCTTTTTTAATGAGATCTACAACCAAATTGTACCCTTTCTGTTGTCACATCATTACACCGGATACAAAAGGAGAGGAACAAACACCCCCACAAAGAATTGATGGTAATTGGCGCTGGTGTGCACCGCAGAGGGCAATGGCTAGTCCTTGCTGCTTCTCTCCTGCTTCTGTGAGGTTCATTTGGACGACCTTTGGCCATTCTTGACTGATGACATACAGCGCTCCATGCTCGGCCTGGAAGCACTCCAGGTAGTCTTGCTGGTCAGAGAAGTATTTCAGCAGACTTTGGTTCGCAGAACTCAGTGAAAATGTGGACAGAGTTTTGTTTCTCTCTTCAGCAAAAGGGAGTTTTTGTTGTCCCAGCGTGTTCTCAGCCTGGGTTTGAGGATTTGATACTGATACATAAAAAGTCCACATAACTCCCATGCTGGTGGCAACAGCGTGTTGGGGATTTCCTTTCGAATAAAAGCCATTTAAAAATGACTGTTGAAGAGCTTATAAATGTGGATGGGAGTGCCACACATTGTTCTTAGAATGTTCTCTGAGGTCTGAGGTTCAGGTGCTAAGAAACCATCCTTGGAGGAGGGATTGTTTGTGGAAGTGAGTGGAACTTAAAAGAATCGCCCTTGAAAACAGTCACTTTAAAGGCGAAGATGCTGAGCACTCTTCACTATAGGGAGTCCAGTGACAGTGTGGTTTTGTCAACAGCTGAGGAAGAAGGTTCCTTTTATGTAAAGCAGCATCATCTATGGATATAGCTCTACAGCCTATTTACCTGGCTATTCTGGTGAACATTCTATTTTAATCCAAATTACCTGCTTTGGGAACAGGGAAGCTTTTCTCTAGGGGTAATTACCAGTATGATGGCAACACCATCTGTTTGCCTTATGTTCTGGAGATGGCTCAAATGAGATGCGACCTGGGAAGGGAACATTGCAGGAGGGAGGAAATGAAGATAACCAATGTGAAAGTCATAATTAGGAGCTTAAAGACGAAAGCATATGGTATTGAACATATAACTGTGAAACCAGCATGCTAGCCCCCTGGCCCACCTGAGGTTTCCCCAGGAGTAAGAACTAAGAAAAATCCAAGGCTAGAATAGAGAAGACCAATTAACCCAGGGGGAAATCTCCAGAGGGACCTAGCAGAGAGGAATAGGCAGATGGTATTCGTTTGTGATTTAGTGGGGAAGATGTAGCCGCAGGCTAGATGCAACCCACAGAACCAGGCTGTCTGTATCCCAAGCCCAGACTTTAACAGAGAAGTCAGAATCCCCAGGAGGATGTCCAGGCAGTCATCAGTAATTTAAAAAATACACTTAACACCTCCTAAAGTAGGTGTGCTTCACCAGGCTGTTTGAGGAGATCCGCTGCTGGGGAAGTTACAGTTCCTTCCCCTGGGGACAGTGCAAAGCAGCAGGAAAGCCAGGAAAATAAGACGTGTGGACATCCGGGTAACTGCTATCCACAGCACATACATGGGACTTGGGGAAGCTTTTGGAATTTGAGCGGGAACATGTATGGATTGGCTAAGACTTTGCTAAACATGGGAGGGACACAGGGATTGGGGGACTTTTAAAAGAGTGGCTCAGAACTGGAATATTTATCTGATGAGACAATAATTATATAAATATTTCTCATGCTTTAAATATCTCTGAAATTTGATTCTGCATTCTTGGGCAATGAAGCTGCACTTGAAAAGATGTACACCATCAACCTTCCTTCTGAGTAGTTCTAGTTGAACATATGTTAATCTACTCCTGCAGCTGGGACCCCAGAAATAGCACTTTAGCAGGAATTTTTTTTTTTTATATCTTTCATTTTTTTTTTTTTTTTTTTTTTTTTTTTTTTTTTTTTTTTTTTTTTTTTACAGTTTGGCAAACAAATGAAGAACAGCTTGAGCTGCGAAAGTCACCGATGATGTCAGCTCCTTCCAGATTAAGCCAGGTAGGTCTAGTCTGGAGTTTCTCGTGCAGTCCTGAACCTGCCAGTCCACTGATGGCCCAGGCCTCGCTCTCTCAGTGCTGGCTTTTCAATCTCTATAATGAGACCATTTGCGTTGATCTTATTTGAAGTGTCTCAAAATAAAGGATATCTTTTGCAAGTTTTGAAACTGGTTAAAGAGTGACATTAGGATATAAGAGACCAGCTTTTCAGAAGCCAGAGTGACTTGTTTTCCCTGAGGGAGAGGAAGCATTACAGTTGCTTCCCCCAGTCCTGTACTCAAGTATTGTCCTCCGCTTTTGATTTTATGAATATACACAAGAAAGCTGCCTCCTCCTCTTGCCACAAACACACGCAGGTCTCTTTTCTGCACAATTTATCTCTTGACATTCTCCACGTCTGTCAGCAGCAGGAGCTGATAGGATCAATTGAGGTGTGAATTATGTTTAATTAAAACCCATCACTTAGAAGTAAGTGAAGGAGCATTAAGCCTGTGTTCATTCCAGCTCAGCTCCTCTGAGCCTCCCAGGACATCACAACAGGACCAGCCTGCTGCCTGGGCTGGATTGCTTCAGCAGGGCGATCCACAGTGCTCACTCGGTAGCTCCCTACACACGGACAGAAGGCACACTGTTGGGTCAGTGTTACAGAAAAGCATCCTGTCCTTCATGGTGCAAATGCCCATGGGAGCATCAGAGACCCCATATTGAGTGTCCTAGGCTCTTAGGCCACCTTCCTTTCTGGGAACTTCCCTGTCCCACTGAAAGAGGATACACACTCCATTGTCACCCTCAAAGTGGTGACAGCTGATGACAGTAGACATGAAAGCTTTCATTCTTCCTGCTTTCTTAATTCCAGTGTTCATTTTCCAAGTGACTACAATCTCCTGAATTTTCACTCCAATGTTAATTTCCAAGCAACTGCAATCAGCTTCAATGGGTCTTCCCTCTGACACCTCCATCCCATCCAGAGTTGGATTGGGTAAGGTCCTTAGACATTCTGTATCCACTTTATAATTTTTTTTCTAGAAACTTCCAGTTTGAGGTGGTGTTTGTTATTGGTATATTGAAAGACTACTGATTTCTGTGTGTTCGTATTGTGACCTGCTACATTGCTGAAGGCATCTTTCCAGCTCTAAGCTCTAAGCTCTAATGGTTTTCTGGAAGAGTCTTTAGGGTCCCTCATGTATAGAATCATATCATCTGCAATTAGTAATCTGCCGTCTTACTTTCCTACTTGTATTTTTATGCAGACTTTTATTTGTGTCTCTTCTTTTGTTTTGGTACTTAAATCTTCCAGTATGATATTAAATAAAAGTGGAGAAAGTGGACATCTTGATTTTAGTGGAAATATTTTGAGTTTTTCCTCATTTACCATACTGTTGGCTGTAGGTTTGTGGTATATAGGCTTCATTATGTGGAGATATGTTCCTTCTGTTCCCAGTTTCTTCAGGACTTTTATGATGAAGGGTTGTTGGATTTTGTCAAATGTCTTTTGGGCATTTGTTGAGATGATCAAAAAAACCAAGTCAAAGCCTTGTTTTCAACGGTGCTCCCTTCTGCTTCCAACACACACAGCTGGACATCTTTCCCATTATTCAGTCACATGCTACACAACTTTCAGTGTGATTTTCATACCATTTAGGATAAAGGACAATTCCTCGGGTGGCATGAGGGGTTCTCTCTGGTCTACTTTCAACATGCTCTGACAAATGTGCTTCTCATCGACCCTTTCATGAATCATTACTGCAGGGAAGTTGTGGAGGAATGCTGCTCTCTGTTCACCTCATCACCGCTATTCCCTGTGACCACAGTCACATCCTGCTTGTGCTCCAGTTCTAATTCCTTACTGTCTTGAAAGAAAGGCTCATCTTAATCTTTAGGGTGCAGTTGACCTCCACCTGCTCCGGACATACTTCTCTTAGTTTATTTTTGTTACGTGTCTCTTGACTTGAGTGAACTTATGAATGAATCAAAGAATCATTATTCCTTCACTAGATCTGCAAGAAATTTTACTTTTCCTCTTGCTTGAGGGTATCTGTGTTCTGTGAATGTGAATGCTCATTGCTTTACAGGACCGAGAAAGGTGCACCCTTGGGATGCTGCTGGGTTAGGGTTTGAAGCTGCAGAAAGGGAAAACTGAACTCATACGCCTAAGTCATTTGAATTGAGAGGAAGCTATTTGGTAAAACGCTCTCTGAAGAGGTGAAGGATGGCATGACAATTCATTCAGGAGAAGATTGTGAACTCTGGCTTTGTTTGGACCAGATTTCTTCTTGGGGTTGAATTTACAGGCACCACTCTGCCAAGAGCCCCACCTGGCTGCACATTTCATTGTTTTTTTTTTTTATTTTTGTTTGTTTGTTATATTTTGTTTGTTTGTTTTCTTGTTCACCTACATATACTATACCAGAATATTCATCTTCTCTCATGGTGAAACTATTACTTTTTTCCTCAGAAAATGACATTAAGTACATTATGTGATATTCTTATTATCATAGAATTCTATCTCCCTTTCTTATTGATACTATCAGAGTGAGTCTGCCTATGGATTTTGGTGAGGAGCAAATGATACGTTCTCTTAGAAAATATCTCAGAAACAATATTTCCCTTAAGTGGTAACTCACATGATTTTTCATATAACAAAGAGATTCCATGGTTGGTACCCAACCAAGCAGGATGATTTGGAAAGTTATATTAATTCAACAAATGCAAATTAATAGAAATATATAGAATTTCCAGGGCATTCTGAAATGACCCCAATTAGAAAGTGGACTTGTTTGACATAAATTTTAATATGGCTGGTTCTGGTAGCCACAGTGACTCATAGTACATCCTTTGACAAAGCATTCCAAGTTGGGCAGGCTATAGGAAGATAGCACTGATCTCAAACTTAGCAGTAGGAGTGGCAGAGATTGTAAGACACACAGGGATAGACTAGAGAGGGTCTCTTCTGTCATAGAGAGGGGTTACTGCATGCTGGGGAGGAGGAGACAATTAACCAAGGTAGGATTAGTTTAGCGGAGGATAGATGGGAAAAGGTATAAAGAAATGTCTGGAGGGGTGTTCCTTGCCCCGTGAGATCTTGCCTGGTCCAGGAAGGAGCAGCTTTTCTTCTAGTATGTTGTTGTCCATCCCTTGATGGAAGTCTCCAGATAAAGACTATGTTAGTCTCCCACATCCTTCAATGTGTCCATCACCCACATGGGAAGGCTAAAGGATGAGCTGTTGGAAGAGAATAGCCCAGGTAAAGGAAGAGAAGAGGCAAATGGTATTCTTATAGATGAGTCTGTTCTGATGCCATGTGGAGCCATCAATGATTTAGCACAGGTAATTATCACAACATAGCACACTCACCACATGTGCAACCTTGTGGCCTTGGGCGTGATTGAGGCTGTGAGGCTTTTTGCTATTAGGTGACTTATTCAAAGGTTTATATGGATAGCTAAGCAAATAAATATAATTCTGTTCTATTAAGTTAAGAAGAATGGTGTGTCTAAAGAGCCCTATGAAATCAGCCAAAGCTGTGTGCATAGGTGTGAATGAGAGTGAAGCTTGTGTGTATAAACGTAGGTTTGTGTTACGTGTGAGAGAGTGAACCTAATGTGTATAGGTATAGGTTTGGGTTATGTTTGTGTGAATCTGTGTATAATTGCTGATAGGTGTGTTGTGAGTCTAAGTGTGTAAGTGTAGGTGTTTATTTGCACACGTGTACAGTATTGGTGTTACAAAAGAGACATTGTGTGAGGGGGTATTTATCTCTGATATAATTTATTGGAAGAAGGAAGATGGATATAGCAATCTTGGATTTTCTTAGGTTGTTTGAATATGAATTATTTTTGTGGTAGATTTTTTTTACCTTTATCTTATAATCTGAGCTACTGTATTAAATATTGTGATGTCATTATAAAGGAAATGAGGTCTCATAGAGATTGAAACAAGTGTTTATCATGTAAATTATTTTTTAAAAATGACATTGTTTTTAGTACAAATTGGAATGTAAAAAATGTTGGTCTGGTTAAATGTAAATATTGCAAGGCATTCAGTAACTTAAAGATGAATTTTTGCTAAAGCAAAAACCGTTGAGCTATGGACTTGTGCTGCTGGAGTTTGGCTGCCTCTTCACTGCAGAATACATCCTGTTATGGTATCACACATCATTTCCATATATCTTCATTTTATGATCTTCATTTTGAATGATTTGATGGTTCAGAGGTGTGGTAATAGATATGAATTTTATTTTGACATGTGGAAGAAGGCATTTAGATGCGGGAGTGTGTGCACAGTGAGATGATTAGGAATTATTACGGGGTAGAAAATTTGTGATTGAGTTTGAATGATTGAATCTATTTTAAAAATGTGCAGAGCTGTTAGCTTTCAACATAATTTGTGCAGTCAAAAGAAATCAAAATTCATTTCAGTTATTCATATTTTATTTCTGAAATAAGCCATGGTTATTTCATTATTTCTGTAGAGGAATGGCTAAACGATAGCACTAATTTTACCAAAGAGATAGGAACCATCTAGAAACCATGGTGAAAGGACACCTTTATTCAAGATGAAATTATACATCGCTAAGTAAATGGTTGCCTTTTAGTTAATTACTTACTTCTTGTGGCTTGTGTGTAAGAGGGTAGAATAAGAGACAGATGCCATTTCACACAGAAAACAAACATTTGGGAAGATCCCTTTATTTTTTACCTGTGTCTACCTGTGTGTGAGACACTTCTCCTATGGTTATCCTTGTCTGCAGTATCTACGTGGATAGTGGGGGAAAGCTGGGGGAACAGTCCTGGTTCATGGCATAGGCCTTCTTCCTGAATCAGAAACAATGTCAGAAAGACATGATGCACGGAATTCCCTCTTCTTTTCCACGGGCAACAGGACATGCCTGGTCATGGCTAAGTGTCTCTGAGAATCTGTTTCCCTTCCTCACATCTCCCAGGGGATGCACTCAGACACAACTTTCCTCAACATGTCTTCAAACCTTAAAGTATAGATTTTGTGCTTAGTTTGCAATGGTCTTTTCTCAATTTTTCGTAAAGTCTCAGAAAAATTCTTAATATAAGCTATTAGTCTGGCCTTGTTTGCTTTTTTAAAATTTATGCTTTTTTTCATTTCTGGCTTTTGCATGTGTATGCATTTTTGCTGGCCTGTGGTGTGTGTGTGTGTGTGTGTGCACGTGTGCACGTGTGTGTGTATGTTCACATGTAGGGGTAAACATGTATGTATATGCACATGCACATAGAGGCTAGAAGGCACCCTTAAGTATAGTCCTTTGATATCCCCATTTTATTTTTGAGACAGGACCTCTCATTGGCCTAGAGCTCATCACTTAGACGAGACTGGCTAGCCAGCCAGCTCCAGGGTCTCACCTGTCTCTGTCTCCCTAGTGCTGAGATGACAGGAATATGCCACCAGGTCCAACATTCCCTGGGGACTGGAGAGCAAATGTGAGTCTTCCTCTTTGTAATGCAAGCTCTTTACCAACTGAGCTTTTTCTCCAGACCCCATGTGTTTCTTCTTCTTGGTGATGATTCATCCTCATTTTTATGAAGATTATATTTATTATGATTACCCAGTTGTTCAACTATTAAATGGTTTAGCATGTAACCGTATAGTATCACCTCCAGAATGAAGAAATCTAATATAACAAAAGCAGCAATAGTAATACCTGATTTTTATTTGTGATTTTTTCTAGTTTCACCTCCACTAATTTATTAATTTTCATCAGCAATCTTTTGTGATAGACACTATTATTATGTGTATTTTATTTATGAGGAATTGGTACTTAGTCAAATTCCATTGCCCAACGTATCTAAAGAAATAAGCTGGAAAATGATTTCATTGAGCACCATACACTACATCACTCAATGAATAAGCCAGGTCTTTGCCCCCAAGCCCATATACTAGGACTATCAACCACATTTTGCATGAAGATTTTGCACCATATTACCTTGGAGATAAAAGCAGACAAGAGAGAACATGATTTGGCTTCAAGGTAATTATTTCAGTCAAGAAGGCAGATTGGACAAACCTGTGGTCACTCTGATTTCGTTTCTTCCTCTACTTTGTATAAAAGCTGTGTATGTAAGTACTACATGCAACTTGCATGAAATTTTCTATGCATACCAATTAAACCCAATTATTCATTGAATAATTGTCCCAGAGTGTGACATTTTGGAATCCAGACTTGAATTGTCAGGAGAAGTCCTGTGTGCCTAAAAGGCCATTCTTAGACCAGGGAAGGTGGTCATCTTGACAGGGTAGCATGAGCTGGGGAGCTCAGGGTGGGGTGATTCCAAAGGAAGGTTCGTAATGAGGCTGCTTTTGAGTGAACACTGAGGAAACATGTGGAAGCTCCATTTCCCTGATGCCTCCCAGGACCCATGTCCCGCTCTAGTGTGTGCAGTGAGTGTAAAGTGCTACTCAGAGGCTCAGATCTTGATGCCTGGTCCCCAGCTTGTGGTGCTATGCTGGGACATGGCGGGGCCTGGCTGGAGGAGGTAGGTCAATGAGGGTGTGTGCTTTGGAAGGCTATACCTCATCATCCTCAGTCCCTTCCTCTTTCGTTACCTCCTGTCCCCAAGCAGTGAACAGCCTCTGTCACCTATGTTGACTGGCATGACATTCTTTCTCATCCTGGACCCAGAATCAAGCCAAGGGTTAAAGACTGAAACTTCTGGAACTGTGAGCTAAAATAAATTGTCCCCTCTTTAAGTTGTTTATGTGAACTATTTTGTCAGAGAAATCCAAAGTCTGGTTAATACAATCAGATGTCAGAGGAGAAGTGCCCATTAAACCTCTTTTCCCACCGACAAGGGCTGGGAGTGGCCGAGCCTCAGTGTCCTGAACCTCTTTCTATATTAGGCATCAGGGATGTAGAAGGTTCTCCCAGTAATAGAGATTACTGCAGATTCTAGCTTCCTTGTGTGGTTTCTCTGCCCTTTGTTTGCATGTAGGTTGTAGTTCAGGGTCAGATAAAATGCTTGGTTTCTTTCCTATTAAAGACCTACTAGTTCTATATCTTAATTTTTTAGAACACAGACCAGAAAGATTCTGGGACAGATACTGTGAACTATAAAATTTCCTTCTGATTACAGACAGCTAAAGAGATTGACCTAGATAGAGATATTGTGCAATTAACTGTAGATATACTAACAAATTTATTTTAACCTTACTCCTGGGCATGTGTGATGGTTAAGTTTTGATGTCAACTTGACCTTTCAAGTAATCTTGGGTGGGTCTCTGAGGATGTTCACAGGAAGGCAGCCTCTCAGTAGGGGGCAGGATATAAAGAAGTTCAAAGGAGCTAGAAATAAAAATCCTTTCCTGTGTGGGCAGTGCAGGAAGGAAATTCCAGAGACTCGGGAAGCCATTAAATCTGGGGAAGGATTGCAAGACCCCACCCTAAGGCTATATAAAGGGGAAGAAATTCTCTCCTTGGCTCTCCTGCCTGTTTGCTGTTCCATGGTGTTGATGTATGGTGTTGATGATGGGTTTTTCTCTCTGCTTGGACCTGTGAAAGAGGACCAGCCTCTTTCACTTTTATGGGACTTCCCCTGGATCTGTAGCTTGAATAAATCATTTCCTCCCATAAACTGTGCCCGGTTTGAAGATTCATCCCAGCAGCGTGTGGCTGACTATGACAGTATGCAAGTGGCACATGTGTATATCCATGTGTGTGTGGGTGTGTACAGGTGCTCATGTATGTGTGTCCATGTGAAGGCCACAGGTTGACTTTGAGTTTCCTCCTCCATCACTCTCGATTTACTAAACCAAGGTTTCTTATGTGAACCAAGAGTTCCCTGATTCAGCCAGTCTAGCTAGCCAGCTTGGACTGGGGAATTCCATCTCAGCCTCCTGAGTGCTGGGGTTATAGGAAGGCATCATGCCCATCTGGATTTATATGGGTCCTTGGAATCAGAACTCAGGGCTTCACATTTATACAGTCAACACTTTGTCCACTGAGCCATTTCCCTAGCCCCATGAATGGTTTGATTTAGTGACATCCTATTATTGCTACTTTCTGTTTTGTTAAAATAGAATTTAGGACAGGGGATATAGCTCAGTGGTAGAAAGCTTGTTTAGTATGAGCAAGATCTGGCCTCAGTCCTCAAACACACAGACACACACACACACAGAGACACACACACACACGCACACACACACACCAAAGAAAGAATAGAATAGCATAAAATAAAACACAATGGTAAAATTGAACCAGTAGGTATCAAAGAAACACCCATGCAGACAAATCAGGAGGTAAAAAAAGTCAAACTCAATCTGGTAAAACTCATATGACCCTTTTTTAAAAAATAATATTATTATCAGAAGTGTCCTGACAGTCATTTCCCTTTGGGATGGAATGAGACCGATATACAGTTATGGGACAATACTTACTGTTTGGCACTTTTGAAATTGGCATAAAACTGAACCTTCCCTCTGCAGTAGGCTAATCACTGAGCTGAGTTTATCCATCCTTCTGTTCAACTTGAGACATTTTCTTTTGAGTGCTCAACTCCTCCTACTGTGGAAAAAGGGGTGAAGTTATTCACCTCAGCACAATAATACATATTTTTGTTTGCTAGGAAATGTGATAGAATGCCCTCATTTTGTACAGGTCACAGGAAGGTCAGGCAGGACATTTAGCACTTGCTATTTCTAGAACAGGTGATTTTTCTGTGCCAGCATTTCTGGAACCCATGACTGAGGTGCATGACTTTGTCCTAAAAGGTTCAAGACCCTTCTCAAGCTAATGCTTTAAATTTCTGCCCTCTCCTTACCCCAAAGGGATGCTATTAACCAGGAATGGATACCCGCCATCCTGGAGCAGGTGTTTGTAATTTGCTTTCCAAGACAATTACCAAGGTAATGATCTTCTGCTGTCTCACCACCACTACAGTGTCCTTGTGTGAGAAGAGCAGAGTACAAAGTTATGTGCTGCTCCCCTACCTGATTCCAGGGGAAGACCAAAGATGCCATGATATGTTCTAAGAACATATCCCAGCAGCTCTTTGCAAAGAATGACCTCTGCCTTGAGGGCGGCTGTCTTGACCTGCAGTACTTGGAATTTGATGCCAGAAGAATATTGGGAAAAGGAACACGGAAAACATCGCATGGATTCTGATCCATGAAGAGCTGTAGTTATAAAACGTGTGTAGAGCTCTTGAACCGTAGCAACTAAAAGCCGTATTCCCCAGAAAGAGATACCTGGGAGATGGGGGTCCTCCCAATGGCAGATGGGATACAAAAGAGACAAAAATGTGATTCTAAGGCCCTGATACTCTGTGGTGAATTTTTTTTCCCAAAAGAAAGCTGCACATACACTTTCTAAAATAAAGATATTACCAAAATACCTTTTTTAATGGAATCATATTTTGATGTCCCAAAAGTCATGAATAATATTTGAAAAGCAGAAAACACTCCCTGTCTAATCTTTGCAAATCCAGTCGGATGTTAAGTCCCCTTAAGCTCTGTGTACAAAGAATTGTAACAGTTTTCAACTTGATATGGTGGATTTACTTCTACTATGCAGCGGAAGTGTTGACATTTGGGCTCCTGAGGTACTTTAAAAAATTGGATTTCTTAAACTCTTTATTTTTTTGACAAAATTTATAACTAGTGGTATTAAAATTTTTCTACACCTACTCCCTTTAATTTTGTTTGAAGTAGAGAATGGCTTGTGAGTTGGCTTACAGAAATGATCAATCAGAAAATACTATTAGAATTCTTAGCATGCCTCAAATTTTCCAGCAGGGGGCAAGAAAGGACTACATATAAAATCTCCCAGACCATTGCAAACCAATTAAGCTCCTGAAATGTGAAACGCTAAGTATGATAGGGAAAAGGATATTCAAATACATTAAATATAATCTTTTCCTTATATCAGAGCGCTATTAAGCACCATCTTTCATTGCTCGGTGAGCCCCTCTGGGAGAGAGAGAAATAAATTTGGGAATTTAGGAAAGGCCCAGAGAATGGGATGTGGGGCTGTGGAGAAGGCATCTTGCCAGCACTCCAGGAAATGTTGCTTGGAATTTGTCATGCTGCCCACTCCCTCCCCCCAGCCAGTAGCCCTCCCCCACCCCCCCCAAAAAAAAAAATCTCAGTGAGTTAAAATGCTGACTGTTGCAAGACACTTTTGTGAGCATATGCGCACATGCATAGTCATTGTAGTAGCCCTGTGTAAGGCTGTCCTTTCAGTCAATAGGACAGGAGAGAGGAGGAGGCCATACTCTGATGGTGAGCTCGCTGAGGTCGCTCGCAGCACTCAGCCATTCTCTATACAGGCTTCCAGAACAAATGTTGAAGTTCAACCTGGGTGCTTATTTCTTTTATATACACGTACATAAACTTTATATATATATATGTATGTATGTATGTATATTTTTGTGAAAGTGTGTGTGTGTATGTGTGTGTGTGTGTGTGTACAAACACTAATGCATGGTCTCTCTGTGGGCTTCAGAGGACAATCTGGGGTGTCTGTACTCCACTTGCACGTTGTTTGAGACAGGATCTTTTTTGTGCTTCGACACTGCATATGGCAAGCGAGCTGGCAGGGAGCTTCCAAGGATTCACCTGTCTCCACCTCTCATCCTCCCGGGTCAGGGGCTATGCTGGGTTCCAGATGCCCATGCTAACTGCATCTGGCTTTATGTGGGTTCTGAGGAAATTCCGTTAGCACACTCACACACTTTTACCCACGCACTGATTCATCTCCTCAGCCCTGCACACATTTTTTTTAAAGACCACAAATTCAAATACGCGTTCCATCTTTTATTTCCCTTCTTATATTCTCATCTTTGATGGAATTTTTTCTCTATTCTAGCTTTTACAGGAGAAATTACCTATAAAATATTATCAATTTACCATATGAAGAATTTGGCACATATATTCAAAAGTAGTATTTGGAAAATTCTCAAGTGCTATGTTTTTAAAGTATGATTGGCAATCACTTTTGTATAATGCACCCAAATGGAAGAGAAGCTATTTGTCATATTTTTACCTAGGTTTTTGTGATGTTTATTAGGGATAGAAGTCAATAGCTTCTACAGGGCTAGTCTCTATTCTCTTGAAAAACAGATGGCTATGCAGACATTAACTGAGGTACTTACGGGGAAAACATTTAAGGCGCAGTGATGGAAAGACTGTGGTAAAGTTGTCCGAGTCAGGCAAGTGACTTCCCAAAGGATAGTGTCATATTTTATAATCTCTTCCTTGGGGATAAACTCTCTTTGTTTACAAGCTGTTCTATTTTATATGATTTACCCAGGCAGTAGAACGGAACATTAAACTCGACTTCCTTTTAGATGTGAATTCTAACTTTCAGTGTGCTATTTCATCTGTGACGGAAACCTAGATGATATAATTTGGAAATGATACTTGGCATATTGGAGTGGTGATCAATATCCTTCCCTGTTAGTGGCTTCCAGAAACAAGCAAGCACGACCTTCAGACAAAGGGAGGAATTGGTTTGTATGCGTTTGGGGGATTATTGGATTTCTTTGGAAACCCGTTTTTCTGCTTTGGCTATGCTTGCTTTTATTGTATTTTGAAGCATTTGTTTGGTCTTATTTTTCCTTTCCCAGACAAGATTTTGTAAAGGATCTGTGCTGGTTTGTGATAAAATGTCTTTGATGGGACATCAGTAGGTATGTTTCTCTTCCTGACTTTTTATTTACAACACGTTTTCTTGCCAGGTACAAAAAGTGGGTATGTGGGTATATGGAGGAGACACAAGTACTGCTCAGTTTATTTTGGTTAAAATGCTACTCATATAAAAAGGGTAGTTGGTGTGGTTTTCCCACAGAGATCTCCAGTAGATGGGAACTTATTTTTACTTATTCTTGTCTGTGAGCCTGAGTTAGCTTCCTTACTGTGAGGAAAGAATTTTTCTTTTAATGTAGCACTGAGATCACATTTTGTTTGCTGGGGTTTTGCAGTGTTTGCTATGCAGCTCAGGGCCTTGCACATGTCTGGAAGTGTTCCACTGCTGAGCCTCTTACCCCAGCCCATGACCTTCACTTCCTCTGGAGAGAGGCGTTTTATACCCAAATCTAGCTGAACCTTATCGAAATGCCTTCTTATTGAGGGCATGTTTTGAATCACCCAAAGATAGGTGCTACCTTAAAAAAAAGATTATATTATGTATCCCCCTCTTAATTAAAAATTCTCTCCAGTATATAATTTTCTACAACATATCACAAGTACTTACTGTCATATACACTTTTGTTTCCCATCATGGTAGAAAAAGGGGAACCATTGGATTTTGGAAAAATGCATATATATATTTCAATATTTTGGGATATAAATTTGAGATGATCACATATAGCCAATAGCTTAATTTTCAGCCAAATGAACTTGACCTCCTTTCTTATGAAAAGGAACATAGTTGGATTTAAGAGCTAATCTGGTCTACCTGTTTTTGCAAAGTCTAAGACTGTTCAGACCTACATGTATGTCAATCACTTAGTCTCTCAAGTGTACACTTACCATGACACTCAGTTTGGGAATCTGGGATGGTGCACCCTCCTTCGGGGGCATGGATTTGTTGGACAGGAAGGAGTCCAGCACACTCATGAGAATCAGGCCATCAGAATGAAATCCAAATCCAGTCCTATGACCTGGAGGCATTTCTTGAATTTTCCCAACTTTCACTGCTTCCTTTGTTTTTGAAGCTGTTAGCCATTCTGTGGGACAAGGGCAAATCTGTAGTGATGAGTTACTTTAGAGGGTTTCAGAGCACAGGAGACACTTTGGAATATCCACATTTAAGCCACTGGTTTCAGTTTATCTCTGAGTCAGTAGACAGAATGCCCACTGTCTCCCTTCTCTAAATATGCCATTCTGGCTTCATAGTTTCTGTCCCAGCTCTCCACAGCATTGTTCTAGAAAGGGTAATTCACTCTATGTGGCATGAAGAACTCGTTAATGTTTGTCATTTCTCTGAATTTTTAAAATCAGAAACAATGTGTATTACAGGGCAAAAATGTGCAACTATCATGCATATCATCTTGCAGAGGTTTACTGGCTATGACACTTGTTTTGAAGAATATAAAAGTTAATAGTTTAGACACTGGAAAAATAAGCTTTTAATTGGTTATGCACTCCACCCTTCTGTGAGCTCCTGTGGATGCAAACAGAAGCCCATTTTCAATGGTTTCTCTTAATTTTTACTTGGCTAATATATGTGTTTGTTTTGGTTTGGCCCTACGTCTACAAGAAAAACATAGTTATTGGAGGTAGTTTGTGTGTGAGTTCTGAGTCTGAGAACAAGAGGCTTTTCTGTTCAGACCAAGGTGTGTTTTGTTTTGGTCAGCACTTTTGAGGGCAAAGACATTTGGGCTTTGTATACATCTACAATTTCACATTTGCACATTTCTGACTTTCTTGCAAAACGATAGATTTTGTATATTTCAACAATGTCTCTTTCACAATGAAATGCCTAGAAATACTTTATTCTCGTTTTAGAAGTAGTGTCTAAAATGTCCCTCAGGACTTCAAAACAGTGACACAGATTTCTGAATGAAAGACAGGCAAAAAGAAACCATTTTCAAGCATCAGCACAAACTCAGATCACTGGCCTGGATAAGAAGAAAAGCAATCTTTAGTTTTGGGGAGACTTGGAGATGGATTTAGAGAGAGATGGATAGTGATTTACACAAATGACTTTAAAAAAATTAACTTTAAATGAGTTGATGACTAAGAGGAAGACAATCTAAAACAACCCCAAATATTTCCCCAGATCTGAGTAGACAGAAGGAGGTCCAATATCTACCTTGATCCCCGAGAACCAAGTGAAGAAGTGACATTTCAACTCTACGAAAAGAATTTTTATCTTCCCAAGGAGCTACCTGAGGGGACAAAGAGTCTGTCACAGGAATTGCTGATGGTCACCAGGGAAGCCTGTGTGAGGAGCTCAGAGTTGTGCAATAGCTCAAGAGTCTCTTCAACCATGACTGTCACGTCGTTGTCTCAGTTCCACATATGAGAATGTGCAGAGTTCTCTGTGAGTCATTTCCTGTCTCTCCCAGCTGGGGACAGAAGCCACGCAGACATCCGATGACATGATATTAACAGCCAGGACCTGTGATCTACGGCCATGCCTGTATCGTATCTGTTTTACTTCTCTGGCCTCAATTCTTTTTCTTAGCTTCACGTCTTCCCTTCCACCCATCTGCTAATACTAATAAGTCAGTATTATGTCTCACTGGGGAGAAAGTGGGCCAATCACTTTTCCAGGGGTGTCTCTGTGTCCTGAATCACTAAGCTACAGGGAAAGGTAATTAAGGTAGGAAAAATCCGACACTAAAACCATCCCCAGCCCGAAGAACACATTTTATGGGGAGCAAATTGCACGGGGTAACTTCGATTTCCAGGACTGCCAGTCTGGCACGTCTTCAACAGTAAATTTTTTAAAATGTTAAAAAGGGGAAAAATATCCAACCTGCCAAATATCACTATATTGTCAATAAAATTAAATGAACTGCTCTTTCTGAATATTAGCCCCCAGGGAGAAGAGCACAGTGATTACTTTTATCACAAATTCTTTTAAGATGTTTTCTTCTTGGTATTTTTTACTTTTTAAATATTTTATTGATAATGATCAAGTATTTTCTATTAAAAACTTGACCTTTAGGCTAAATTAATCAGTAATACTTTAGATTCATACTGATCAGGGCAACTTTGGAGTAAGATTCTTTTTTTCTCCCATGCCTGTTGGCCTCATAAAAGTGAATTGGAATGTTACGTATATTAGTACTATTTTATTAGAGTACATTACTTTCCTACTTTAGGATATTAATGTAATATTTATATATTTTCCAAGAAGCATTTACACAAAGCTCGATCTGGAATGTTGACAATGAAAACAAAATAAGAAAAAGAAAAAAAAATAATTGACTTTCATGTGAAAAGGAACCAAACTCTGATTATCAGTGAACACACATCAGGGTTATTAAAAGGTGATCTGAAATATGAGCGATCATCCAAAACACACAGAGGGGAAGGTGTTTCTAATGGGCATTTAATGAGGAATAAGTTGCTGAAACTCCAGTTATTGCTGGACGGAAATGAAAATGTGGTGCTCGAAGTAAAATAGCTTTTGATTAACTACAACTTCAAAACCAAATTAAAGACTGAAACTGATTATAAACAGAATGGGGAAAATCACAAAGCTTGAAAGTTCTTTGAGACTTACGCATGACTAGTGGTCACATGTTAAGAACATGAGGGGAGTTATCTCTTCAGCAAGGCTATTTATAGTTATGAGAATTTTTCTCATTAGATAAAAAAAAAAGATAAAGCAAAGAGAATTTCAGGCATGCACATTGGAAGCATGTGGGTTGCTTTGTAAATGACCACATCACAATGTAATGTAATGTAATGGTTCACAAAGAAATCCTGTGATTCTCAAACCTTCCTTGAATTACAGTGTGATGCACGAATTATCCATTTATTTCCATTATAGCAGTCATTTTACATTTGTCTACTACAGTTTATTAAATTAGTCATTAGTTCCTATTATACTTTAAATATCAAGCTCTGTGGTGCAAAGTGCATGTGATGGTCAGCCTGTGGGGACGGGCTGTAGGCTGTAAGAAGATTATAGTGAAATAGGAGTATTTAGAGTGATTACTGACCAACAATGTCTACACTAATATCATCCACTAGTTGGTCCATTTAATTAGTCCCAGATCATCAGAATGAGTACTGAAAATTACTTTCCAATGGTTATAGTAAGAAATATTTTGATGTATAATCTTATTTAATGAAATCATAGCATCATTTTAAGAAATCATAAAATAACCCAAATACATTTAACTATCATCTGAAGCAAGTAGGTTTTTTTTTTTTTTTTTTTTTTTTTTTTTTTTTTAGGTCAGAAACAATCAGGTTTGCATGTAAATTCTAGGGCTTAATTATCTGGTGTGAATATGGTTACTTAGGTTAAGTTCTGAATTTCATTGTTTTCTGTTTGTATCTGGTATTCTATCTGGAAGTGTATTTGACTCTTCTTAATAATAGAGAGATGGCTTAGCTCAGTGCCTGCCACAATGGTAATAAATATTGGTTTCTCCTTTTTTAAAAAATATTTTATTTATTCATTTTCAAGGAGAGAGAGAGAGAGAGAGAGAGAGAGAGAGAGAGAAAGAAAGAGAAAGAGAGAAAGAGAGAGAGAGAGAGAGTGAGTGCACCAGGGCCACCACCTTGTGGGTCTGGCTTATGTGGGTCCTGGGGAATTGAACCCGGGGCCTCAGGCACTGGAGGCAAGTGCCTTAACTGCTGAGCCATCTCTCCAGCCTTGGTTTCTCCTTCTTGTCTTTATGACTGCGTAATGACATGTCAGTTTATCATGAGCTACTGGTGGTATATGCGGACTTACTATGAGAGATGATGTCCACGAGATGGAAGAGTTTTCATTTATTTTAACAAAGTACATTATCTCCAATTGCTATAATGAGTTTTCCATGAACAAACAGGGTGTTAGAATTCCAAATAAGAAGACAAGTACTGATCATCACCTTTGGTGTGAGGTTTCAAAAATGATGTTACTTTCTTTTGTTTGATTTCAGCTGGAAGACAGTTCAACCATGAATAAGAAAACCACTTTAGAAAAAAAAAAACCCAACACATTTTGTTTAACTGTTAACATCTGAGTTACAAACAGCTCGTGCTGGAGGACTTTATATTCTCATTTCTTGCAGCCGTTTTTCTTGTCATCCCATCCATGTGATTTGAAATGACCACCGTGCATATGTAAAATTTGCTTCTGGGAGTTTCCCAATGTTTATCCCATATTGTGTTACAATTACTTTTGGCATCTAGAGGCAAAATTTGCCTCTCAACCTAGACTTAACATTTTTTTTTTAATCCTCTGTCTTCAAAACAACATCTTGGCAGATTGCGTGTTCTTATCTGAAGTTCTGGGAGTTCCCTGGAGTTTTAAAATGTACTTTTTCTCCTAAGCCTCATGTGGAAATCACTGTTTAGCTTCTTCTCCCCCCACATGCTCCTTGCTTTCTGTTTCTGCACGAATTCCCCACTCACTGCCTCGAGTTCTGTTATGTTTCCAGTCTGAGCAGTTCTTGTTACCATCTAGCTTTCTGGGGATGCACTTCGTCAAACTCTAATCCCACTAACATCTGTAACCTCGGTAGGCTTTGGCTTTGTCTCTGGGAATGCCATGTGGATGCAGCATTGGGCACTATAGAGAGAAAAGCAGAAGTCTGGACTTTTCACGTCTCATCTCAGGACTTGAGAGTCTCTGAGGCTCAGGCTTAGTATGTGATGCTGTCCTGGCTGTGGGGAGAACTCAGGGATCTTCAAGGTCTAGGATTTGCTCTGTGGTTGGGAGGGGGAGAGAAGGAACCTCAGACAGGTTCCACTCTATGCCTTCAAAGCGGTATCACAAACAGAGAGGGTACTTGAGCTTCTGTGTATGTGCATGTGTGTGTGGGGGGTTTGGAGGTGGAGGTAGTTGGGGGGTTGGGGGGGCTGTGGGGGACATTTCAGAATTAAAACATAATATTAAGTTCCTGTGAATAAGTACTAGTCAAAATATATGGGAATACATGGGAATAGTTTGAATATTAGTAAAAAATTATGACTCTATGGGAGTCACTTTACAACTAGAAGATTGTGAGTCAAGGACACTTGCTGATCATAGACATGCAAATTCTATTCGGTGAAGACAGTCCAATGTCTTCCCCCTTTCTGACTCTGCACATTCGTTTCTGTACTCCTTTGTCGTTTTTCCTTTTCTTACTCTTTTGAATTGGTGGTTACACTTCACTTCCAGACTTAAATGAAATCTTTTAACAGGTATTCATTTTCATATCTCTATGACAGTCACAATTTTACCCCTTTAATGAAATTTTTCCTTTATATAACTACTACATTTTATTGTACTGTTTCACAATTTGATTTTAATAAGTGGCTCCTATTCATTTTCTGTTCATTGTGGGATTTATTTGCATATGCAGAAAAGTTCCATGAACATGTACAGCACTTCTTACTGTAATTGCAGGGGCATTTCCCACCAGGGTCCCTGGGTAGTGAAGCCTGCCTGGGCCTGGGTAGTGAAGGGCAGCCTTCTTCTAGACTTGCTACATGGTAACATCTCCCATTCTGCTTAGGCCTTGGACAGTGCTGGGCTGTATCGTTCATGGAAACTTCACTGCTATCACTCAATTTCCTGAGTCCCATTTCCCTGGCCAAGGAGAAACCCAAAGAAACAGAACTTCCAACGTTTCATATCAGAATAAAACAAGATTTTGATACTATAGATATATCAGAACTATAACAGTATTTTTTTCTCAAAATGCTCTTTCCTAAGTGGCCCAACTAATAAGGATGTAAAATTTTCCTGGGAGAGCCTAGAAACAGTTAGATATGGAGTCCACTCTCGGACAGAATAATGTTAGCAATTGTTGTGTCCGAGATCTTGTCATGAGACCACACCTTGCTTGCTGTCCTGGCCACTCTGCCTGTAATTGGCAGATAGAAAGTTTGTTCCTTGTCTCTGCACAACTCTTCTGGCTACTGAGTGGTGATTTGAGATGAGAGACATGGCTTTGCTTTTCTCTATTCAACTCATGGTTTTCTTTCATATCTGTTGACTGATTACAAAAGCAGTAATAGCAGTTGGCTTATATTATTTCCCAGCTGGTTCTTATTGTCTCCATATCTTTTTTTCCCCAATTTTTCAAATGTGTTCTTTCTACTGTAGATTCCATAAAATGAGCTATGGAGAACCCTGATTATTACACTGTGAGTCATGAACCGTATGGAGGGGTTCAGGTAACTCACCGTTGGGACAGCAAGAAGTAGAAACAGTAAAAGCTTTCATTGTACCATTAAACATTAATTTAAAATAAAACTCATGGGATGTGGAGGTGAGTTTGCCAGTGTTCCCTCAAGTCGCAGCTCACGACTTCACTGCAGCCTCAGATCTGAACTTATTGCACTGCACCAGCTGCCATTCCACCCAAGGCAGTGAGCACTGCCTGGGACACCTCAGCTGAGATTGGAGACCACTGTGTGCTGTTTCTTGCAGTGTTCTTCCTGCCCACGCTACATTTTCAGTTCTTAAAGACATACAATGGTTTAATTGTAAAAACTAAAATCTTTTCATACTTTCCTACCTTCTTTCCTCAACATGTATCAAAATTTGTGACTTCTTATATTGAAATGTTTGCTATTAAAAATTGTTTGCATTTCTGACTTGGGTTACATAGAAATAATTACTAAGTTAATTTTGACATGAGATTGAGAAAGACTTCATTAATTTCTGAAGTGGATGTAAACATACTTCTGTCATTTCTCTACAACATACTGATGTGGAAAAAAATTCTCAGTATTGATTATAAAAGAAAAATATCAATCAACTCGATCAAACATTGAAATAATCTATATCCTGCAGCATCAGATATTCATCCAAGATTTAATTCTTTTTGTAAAAATTAATAAGCACATCCACATTATTATTGTACACATTTTATTTCATATTTAATAGATGGTAAATAATACAGATACCAAATACGTTTCTTTGTGATTTATTATCAACAAGTATATGATTTGTGTACCTGTTTCACATACCTGTATAACTACTGTTATAGAAAATTTTCTGGGGTGATTCAGGGTCATGAGTGGGAGAAGTTTCAGATGTCCTACTTTAAAACCCAAGCATGATCAAGGTTTCATATGCATGTAGAGCATTGCTAGAACCCCCTGTGGCCATCAGAACAATAGACACTTCTCTTGCTCATCTCTGACATATTTATCTCGTGTTCAGATGTGCATCTCTATAACTGTTATTCTCAATTCCCCTAACTGCCAAATTCCAGTGTCTGCTACCATTATTACCATTTCTGTTTAAAATGATCCTCCACTCTTCCTCTACCCAAACCCACTTCTGATTTAATTGTTAGGTATCCACTTAAAGTTTAGTTCTTCTAAGAAAGGTTCTCTTACCCACATATCCAGCCAGTGCCCTGAATGAGATAACTTCCTATACTCACATTGTGGTTGCTTAACTACATAAGGTTATCTCTAAATGTTCCTTTCTGAAGTTACAACATCTAGCAGTAGGGATAATTAATGTTTTATATTATTGTATAATGTCCATCATTTACTACAGACCCAATCTCTTTAGATGACCAGAGATCTCTGGCTATCATTATGATTGCCCCCACTGAGATAACATGGCTGTGGTAATGCCATCAGCATTGTTGGCTTTTGATATTTCTAGGTTAATTTCAGAGAGATTTACCTACTTCCCATGGTGCATATCATTTATTTTTTGGTTACTTTTGACCTCTAGCTAGTTGTAGGGGTCACCTGCCTTGTAAAAACTTATTCCAGCAAGTACCCATGACACCCTGCATTCAGGATACCACCAAGTGTTGGTTCGCTTCATTATCATGAAAGTGTTTTGTCTCCCCTGCATCTAGCGTGAACATTTTCTGCTGATAACTGGTCCTTTTTACACACTCTCATTAACCTCTTAAGGTCACAGTGAATTCCTTTTTGATCTTCTAAGCTTTTCACATCTGAAACCATGGTCTTCCTCAACTAAGGGCCTCTCCAAAAACAAAAACAAAAAACCTCTGCTTATCTTTCCAAATATAAAATCTATCTCCTTTGATACCCTCTTACAGTTTTTACCACCATTTTAATGAATTTATGAAAATTCATATTTTCTTTATAAAAATTATTTCTTTTAAAATCTAGCAGAAGGCATGACAACTGGAAAATTTAAACAGGGTACAAAATATATCCATTTGAGATAGTTCCCTGATGACCCAGATATCCTCCTTGGTACACACTGAGTATTTATGTCTTGGTGCACATTACTGTACTTCACAATGAAGAACTCTCACAGAGAAGCAGGCTAATTAAAAACTATCACCTTTGAGATCCATCTCATAGCTATTATCAAAGACAGTGGAGGATAGTAATTGGTATCAGTGACTTACCAGAGTTGCACATTGTGGACTTCTTGTATTTTGCTTGTTTAAAAAAAATTAAAATGATACCACAGACATAATTTTTAGCTACGTGCTTAGCAGGACAACCAGATCCTGCGGAAAAATCAGTACAAGAAAGGTTTTGGAGAAGTCCCTTGGGTCATTTCTTTGGAAGTGAGGTGATGGGAACTGAAGAGAAGGGAGAGGACACCACCTGCAGGCTGAATATTTCTGTTTGTATATGTATGTGTGGGTGATAGTTGGGCACATGTGTATGAATGTTCACATGTGTGTGAATGTGTGTAAACAGAAGCATGTGTGAGTGTACACATGCATGATGTGGAGGCCAGAGGACAGCCTTGGGTAACATCCTCAGATATACTGAGTGTCTTTTGAGACAGGGTCTCTCATTCCCCTGGAGCTCCCCAGTTAGGCTGACTAGCATACCAGCTCACCCCAAGTACCCCCCTATCTCCTCCTACACAGTGCTGGGATGACACGTGAGTGTCGCCATGCTGGGCATTTACATGGGTAACGGGGATTGAACTCATGTCCTCTTGCTTGCGAGGCATGCACTTTACCAATAGAGTCTTCTCTCCATCCCACAGGCTGGCTATTTTGCTATTTTAATAGTAAATGTTTCAAATCTTGTAGACTCTGAGGAAAAAGAAGAAATCATATTAAATTAAAGATAGTGTCATTCTCATCTGGCTTTTTCCAAACTCAGCATTAACTATACATGGCCAGAAAGAAAGTTTAGCTTTTGCTAAGATACATAATACATAATAAAAAGAAAAAGGAAAGAGATTCAGAGAAGAAAAATGCTTTAACCAGGATTGCCTTGATTTTCATTTCCAGTAGTTTAATATTAATTTTCTTGGTTTAATATAAGTGCATTACAGTGAACTTTAGAGCAATAAAATTAGAGAAAAGAAAATAAATGATGGAAGTTTATAAGGAAATAGGGATCTCTGTGTTACTTGGTTGGGAGTCAAAGCTTGTCCCTTGTCATATAATTTATAATGTTAATTTTGCAAGTGTTGATCTTTCTTAAAGAGACTTGAATTCTTGATGAAAATTAATGCTAAAATTCTAAAATATTAAAGACCGTTTTCCCAATAAATTTTCTTTAGTGAATACTCTTGGGGAAGTGGATTTTACTTTCTGATCAAGAATGACTATTCCAGAGGAAGGAAACCTTAAATTTGGGTTAGTCATGAAAGACAAATTAAAGTGGCCACTTCCTGTATCCATTCTTACTGCTGAAGGAAGAGATTGGACACTGAACAAGTGAAATTTGTAATCTCTGATTCCAGTGTCTGTTTGATAATCACAGCATTATGGTCCATTCCGTTCACTCAAGGCAAAACATTCAGAGAACTGACACATATTTTTTTTTTCCTAGTGAGTAACTTATGAATGGACCCATGAGGAGTTAGCTGATTAGATTAAAGACATGTGTCTGGGCTTGGCCATCACCATGTTTATTCTGGTTCTTCTGTTTCTAAAGGGTTTGAGGTTCAAGTCTCAGTGGCAGTGAGTTGATCATGCAAAAGAAAGACATTTATTACACATGTTACCAGAGCTGTGTGAATTACTAGTGGGCTACAGGGGACTTATAAACCCTTTACTGAGAACCAGTGGTCTGAAGTTGAAGACTCAGCTCTGGGGAGAATTGTGCCTCATCCTCTCTTATGGCACCTGCAGCACCATTCAAATGCCCTTATTCTGCACCCCTAAGATTATGATCTTGAGACTAGATGACAATGGTCACATCCTTCTAGGAGCTGCTTGAGCTTTTGACCTTGACCTTACAGAAGTGTCTTTCAAAGGGAAAATTAAGTTAGTTTGATATTTTGTATGTGCTTGTGTATGAAGATTCCTTCATAAATTTCTCTTCCCACCCTACTTCCCTTTCTTCTGGGAGCTTATAGCTTGATGTGAAAAATGTTAAACATATTTAAGAATCCATCCATCTCTCCCTGCCTCCTCTTTCTTCTTTGTTTTCTTTTCTACTTTCTTTCAACTCTGTTCTTTGAGTCTTCTTCCTCTCTTTGTGTGAAAGGTACAGTGTCATACCCTTTGTTAAAGTATTCACAAAATCATACACTTTTCTAGAAATTCAGGAACATTGAGTACTCAAATGTTACTTAGATCAAATCGATACTTGAGGGGAGTCACTCCTGCTTATCATTTTTCTGGTTCTTTGGAAACTTTTACCTTATCAAGGATTCTGCTCTCTTTTGGAGTGGTAACTTATCTTCCTTCCTTTCCTATTATCTATCACTTGTCATGACCTAGCTTCTCTCTCTCTCTGTTCCCTCCTTTTCTTTGTCCCTCCCTCCCTTTTTCTTCCTTCCTTCTTTCCTTCCTTCCTTTCTTAAAACAAAAAAATTTAAGAACTCCATTATGTGAACATATTGCAATTTGGTTATATTCCCATTGGGTTACACTCTTACATCTCTTCTCCCTCACCCCATGACACTGAGGATTCTCCTCAGTGGGGTTATCAGTAGTCACTGTAAGGTCATGAATGCATCTGTCAGCCTTTGAAGGTGTGTGGGGGCAATGCCATAGAATACACTTACACACCTTGTGGATCTTACATTCTTTCTGCTCTTGTTCTGCAATGTTCCCTGAGCCCATGGAGGTGTGTTAGGAGCAGATTCTCCAGCCCAGAGTGAGAAGCATGGATCAAAGAGGGTAAGCACAGACATTTAGAAGACTCTTTGAAGGGTATGACTTCTCCTTTTAATTGGAAACAGTGAAAACATCCCTCTAGGGTCCATGACCTAAGCCATAGGCTTGTGCCTTGGTTCTCAATACCAGGCATGAATTCTCTCTCACCTAGCAGGCTTCATATTCAATCTGAGAGCAGTTGGTTACCCCCATAACCTATGTGCCACTATTGCACCAGCCCCTGCCAAGCCTCATGATATTTAGCTTGCAAGATCCACTGCTTGTTCACACTGTGGGTCATTTTTATCCCCCAGCAGATTGCATAGCACTTTCCATCACTATAACAGCCAGCCAGCAGGGACCTGGCTTCCTTCTCAGTTCCAACTTGATTTCTCAATGTCCTGTGACCATAGCCTGTGTGTGGCTTTTTTCAGCAGTAGGGTCCTACTAATTAACCTACTAATTAGTTCAGGTGGGTAACCAAGATTTTGGTAATGGCTTTCCTTGTCTTAGGAGACTTATGAGCCTCCCTGACCACCAGCTCACTATTGAGGCTAGTCCAATTCTGGCACTGGAATTTATCAGTAACAGCCTATGGTTTTAGGGAAAGCTTTCTCCACCCCTACAGGGTGCTTCTTTCCAAATTATCCCTCTCTTTTTATTTCTTCTTTCCAAATTATTTCTCTCCTTTTAAAAGTGTTACATCCTTGAATCATCTAACCTATGGGAAAGTTTCCAGGGTATTAACCCCATCAGGTTTTTGTATCTCCCCTTTCCCTTCCCATACTTACCACTGTGCCCCCCAGACCCTTCCACTACCTGTATTCTGCCCTTTCACTTGCCTGTCTACTATTCCTTCCTCTGACCCCTCCCTGCTTCTTGTCTCTCCATGTTTCACTCTAGCTTCCTGCCCAGTAGTACTGATGCTGACCACAACTTAAAAACAAAACTAACTATTCCATGTGAGGATGTGCATATGAGAAAGGACATGCGGCATGCGCCTTTCTGAGCCCAGGTAACATCTTTCTTAAAACTTTTTGCCCACAGTTCTTATTGGAACCTGTATTATTCTTTTCTTTTTGTAAGCTTTTAATCTCCTTTGTTCTATTTTGTTTTCCCAGATATGGGTCACTTTGTAAGTTGTGAAAAAGAAAATTTCCCCTTTTATTTTTTCTTTTAATAATATCTGCAAGTCATTTAAAATCATCTCCCAC
The DNA here is from genome assembly GCA_004024765.1 of Zapus hudsonius. Taxonomy (NCBI): domain Eukaryota; kingdom Metazoa; phylum Chordata; class Mammalia; order Rodentia; family Dipodidae; genus Zapus; species Zapus hudsonius. Next base: position 9,492 of record PVHP010001928.1, on the reverse strand, counting down.
ATTTGAAAAAAAATACCAGTATCTGTTTCCTTCATTTTTTCTAACTGAAGTTAACTTTTCTTTCTGGAAAATTTAATTCTGAAGGGTCCTCTAAAACAGAATAGATAAATGAGTATAGAATTCTTTTGCAAATGATTTTTGTGTTCTCTTGACAACTGATCAATTTATTGTTTTCCTCTGGTCTTGGGTGACTACTTAAAATTGGAACCAGTTGTTTGGAGTAGAGGGGTGATCCTTATGCATATTCATCAGGCATTAATGTAGTATAAATATACTTATATGCACATATCTATGGTAACCCTTATCCTTCATCAGCTCATTCATTCATGTAAATATTATAGGTATCATTTAAAACAGAGATAGAATAGTTTCTGCTCCATAAGTCTATTTTGGTGTTTTGTTCAACCAGAACTCATTTTAAAAGTCCTGAATATGCTATTAATTTTCCATATGAAACTATGTGCCCCCTAAAACAGCAGTTTGCATTTCAGTTTCTCGCCTCTAGATCTAATGTCTGGGTTGATACCAGTTGAATATGAATAACTGAAGTAACATTCCTCAGGGTTTGCTTGATTAAATGGATCAAACATTCTTATGTAGCTCAGTCTAAGCTGAGAGCTAAAAGGAAGTATGGGTGACAAATGCCAGCTAGTCTGGGAAATTTAGTTTTTAATATATATTACCTGGGCAAAAGAGACAGAAAATTCTATTTTATGAGTCTTTGATTCCCTTTTTACCCTCTGATACTTACTTTTCAATTTCTTCTTTGTGTGTCATTCGGGTTGAAGGAAAGTGGGATTAATGCTCTGGACGGGGTGAAGGTGAACTTCCTGTGCCCCGTTGTGCTTATCAGAGAGCCTAATAGGTATGTCCACTATGACTTTGGTATTCTCATAGATTTTTCTTCTTACTTCTCTGGAAATTTAATAATTTGGATCAACTCAGTAGAAGTCCCTCAATAATATGAAGGCACATCACATTTGATATCTGATGTTGGAATTACCATGTTCTCATGGATTGATCTGATTTAGCATCTCGGAATCAACATCCATTTCTTCTCAATGACATGTGCTTGGAAGTATCATATCATTTTCATGTATTAATTTTATGAACTCTTCAATAACTTGTCGTATTAAAAATTTTATATCATGACTCTTCTAAGAATCACATTTGAACTTGATCAATTTACCCCCTTGTTTCCTTCTGTGCATTTGGTTGTTGAAATGTCGAAAACCTAATACTCAGCAACAGAAAAAGAATATTATGTGATTGCTTAGAAGTCAAACTATGGTAAAAGACTAAAATATCCAGTGGGAAAAAAGTATCCCACAAGGAATCCAAAGTGTAATGCATTGAGAATTTAATATATTCCAGACAATGTGTGAACCATTCCATATATATTGTTCCTTTTCAGAGTCCCACACAATACACTTCTCTGCTTCCATTTTATGGAGCTCATATAAGCTTAACAGCACACCCAAGGTCACAGATAATTTATGGTATAACTAGAATTCTAAGTTAAGGAGCTTCTAATCAAGTTCTCAACCTCCAGCCATATCCTGTTGGATGTTGGAAGAATTATGGGCTTTCTTGGTCTTGGATGGAAAACATTCACTTGCTTGTTTTCCCTTATCTAAACAGGATATTTTTTTGGATATAAATGCACACGTTCGCCATAGAAGTCTGCTATCAGCAGTACTTATAAACTTTATAGCCTATAAAATTATGTTTATTTTTCTATAATGGTTTAACTATATTGTTATGTGTATATTTAAATATCCTTTAGTTCTCATTACTGAGAAATGATAGCAATTTCTCTTTAATTATTGATAGATGTATTTCATACATAATCTAATTATTTTCTTTTGTAATCCTTCATATTTTATTTTATATTTATTACTCTTACATTAATAGTTGTGTTTATCTGGTTATGTATATTTTTATTGCAAGCATCTAAAAGCATCATTCTGAACTGAGTCTGTTAGATTCCCGAAAAGACACTTGGTCCCTAACTTTGCAGCTGTATTCTGAGGCATTGCTTGTTGTTTGTGGTTGTAACCTCTGGTACCATATTTGGATGCAGAGCAGAAGTTTAATGATTTACACAAATGACATCATACCACAGTATGATCCAGTTTAGTGGTGGGTCAGAAGGAATGTAGAACAGACAACTCTTCTATGTCCAAAACACTTGTCTTAGCAAGACACCAGAGGGATTTTGCTTTCATGTCCCACCAGACGGGCTAACCTAATATACCAGCCAGTAGCCAGTGGCTGAATGTTATTTCTTTCTCCTTCTCTGGTTTTGAGTTGTGTTCAGTTAGTTTATAGTGCTCTCTCTGTTTTATTTGATCACTGATGATAAACATCCTGGTCAGCCTTTCCTTTGGGCTGACCTGTACCTGGATCTGGGCTTTCTCAAGCTATGTTGAATTAGCAGTCAGAAGCCAAGTGCCAGATCCCATAAACCTTCCAGATTTTACTTACAGTCATTTTGGTTTCAGCAAGTTAGTGTGTGGACATACGGTCTTATAAATGCAGCTTTATTAATTCATTAATGAGCATTAATGAATGGTTAATTTAATAAACTCGCTAAATACTCAGGCATTCTTTCAGGAACTGGGGAGACAGAAGGTGATACAAAGAAGGGTTCCTAGAATTTTCTCTTTACTTAACAGTATTGGTTTTATTAATTATTAACATTATCTGCTTATTAACTGGAGAACTGATAATCTTATAACAATACCAAGACCCTAAAATGTTCCCATGGGATCTTGGAAGGTTGTCACTCCTGAAGATGTCCACCCTTCATCATTTCAGCACCTTCATGTTAAATTCTAATGTAGCTTGGCCTCTAGGAGGTTTCATCTGGTGAGGCAAGAGCATGGGCCCCGGGACAATGAACCCGTCAAGGCACGATTTATTTTCTTCTCAGAAGATGACAGAATCAGCGCAGGTGTGTGCATCTTTGAGGGCATCCCTCTCAGCAGGGAGTCAGATACCACATCCCCTGGGACAAGAAGGACCAGAATGACTGGAATGTTTAGTTCCCTATCTGACACTAATTCTTTTGTGACTTTGAGAATGGTAAAGTCAGCTCATGTCCCCCAAGCTCTCAGATTTCTTAGTTTTTAAACAATGATATTGAGCTATGAATATCAAATATCTCTTACAGCTCTAAAATTTTATGATTTCATGTTTTTGAGGCACTACATATGCAGTAAGGTCTTAAATTTGCTTTTTGTTCACTTCAAGGGGATAAAGTTTCACTTTATAAACATCTGTTCTGAGGAGCACCATCTTAGAAATTTACATCATAATTGAAAGGTAATTGATTTAAAAGTTTCCTATTAAAGGTAGGGTATTGGTTACTTCCAACAAATCAAAAATGCTTTGTAATATCATGTACTCTATATGTTATAGAGTCCTATTTCAGTCATGCCAAAGAGAATACTCTGAAAATATTTGTGCTAGGGTTTCAATATTATGTTTGCATTATATATGCTTCTAAACATATAAGACTTTAGAAACAATTATTGGATTCAATATTAATAGCAGATCTAAAGCGTTCGCAATGGGCTTGTCTTCCACACAATCCACATCTTTAAAACGTGAGTAATCATAAATGTCAGATTGTCTGCGTTCTTGGCTAATGGATAGATGGTTTCCCAGAGTTGTGAGAGTACCATGTGTGTTAATATGCACTACTGAGATTAGCAAGGGAGGTCATGTGAAGCTATGCGGAAATGGATGGTTCTGATGTCAATTAAACAAAGAAGCTCATGCCTGTCAACAAGACTCTGTTTGGCCATGGTACTTTCTGGAATGCCGCTAAGAAAGTTGTCTCAGAAAGGTGGGGCATGAACTTTCTGTCTGCCTGTTTGCCCAGAGGCTCTTGTGATACAAACCTGAAAAAATAAATCTACGTGTGAAAGGTGTCCTGTCACTCTTGGAAAAGACTGAACACGGGATCTGTAGGCATGCAGTAACTTTCTAGAAGGTAGCGTTACCAGGTAAAAATAACTGTATAGCTCGATGACACAAAGGACTTAAATTTGTTTTCTAACCACATTTTTGCTCATGATTGACTTGGGAGAGAGACAATTGCAAAAGCCTAAAAACACTTTTTTTTAACAAGGTAAAATTTAAAATTCTGAAACAATCATGAGAATGACACCTTTTCCTTCCTGGAAGTGATATTCTTTTCAAAATTGTAATAGATGTATTTTATAAGCTTTAGTTCATTCTTTCCCTTTTTCTTCTTTCAGGAGACTTTCCCCTGGGGTGAAACCCTGGGGTAGTCCGGCACTGATTCTGGAAAGAAAAGAAACCAAGGGGGTTGGGCTCATTTTCTCAATTATATTAGCTCAGTTTGTGAAGCATGTTGAGAACCTGCTGAAAGGCAATTTTATATCAGGCACCATCTGCTCAGCCTGGTCACGATTAAAATTATAAACTGCTATGATAAATTTCAAAGCCCCCACACTTGATAGAGTTTTTGCATTTGTATGTAGACAAGGGAGAGGAGCCTCCAGCACTTGGGAGCTTGCCTTCTTTCTCTCTGATATGAAGTGATGAGTTGTAGACCAGGATATTTGGGGAAACCTTGTTTTTTTTTTTTTAAAAAAAAAAACCAAATTGATATTCAATTCCTATCTGAGGTCCAAGACCAAAAATCAACCTCATTCAAGTTATAGAAATATGCATTTCCCTGTGCAGTTGGAATAGACCAGGGCATTTTCAGGACTTCTGATCCCACAATCAGTTGCTCAGTACAGAAACTTACCCCAGGGATCTCCTTTCCCTTCCTGTTCCTAAAGGAAGTCATCGGAGTCTTTGTGCGTCTGATGGAAAAGGGTCCTGCACGTCTGCTTGGTCCTCTTCTCTCAATTACTAGCTATTTGGGATGGAACGATAATGTGCTTTCATCACAGTAAATATCCATGCATGTCCGCCAAATTCGAAGAGGCAGAAACCTGCCTAAAGCAGTGTTTGTGAAAATGACTGAAATCGTGGTGGGGCCTTTTGGAGAAAACCAGATGAGACCGTTCAGAAAGTGACTGGATGGCTTGCCAGGAGATCTGTTGATCTGCGTTCACAGTAACCCACTTGGTTATTTATTTGCAAGAGATCACACCCTGGCTCCAGACGCTCCCTTTATCCATGCTATGAACTCTTATAACGTCAGCATACACACACACCACTACTCACATATACAAATATTCAGAGGGAGCTCTGGACAGAAGACACAGCCAAGCAAGCCTGGCCACAGATCAGCAGATAGGAGGACTCTGTCTTCCTAACACAGGGCTATCTTCTGTCGGCAGCCACCCAAGAAGTTAAACAAAAATCAGCTTGATTGATCTCTACCAGATCAAAGAAACATCCATGTCCTTTTGATTATCTTTGGTCTACACTTTGCCTGCCTCTGAGAAGACACTGAATGGCATAACACTGTAAAGCCTACCTGATCATTTTTTGAAAAGTAGACAGCAAAGAAGTATGCATGAGGATATCGGTGAGAAATGTGTTTTTCACACTCAGCACTCTAAGCTGAGATACGGTCTCAAGTGAACACAGGCAAGGTTTCTACCCAGGTGGATTCAGTTCATTAGATCTTAAAACAAAGTACTGAGCTATAGATACTGACTAGTATGTTCAGGGCTCTTTGTGTATTCAATTAAGATATCTAGACCTTTTCTCAAATGTTGTTTTATTCTTGTGACAGAGATGAAAGTTTTAAATATAAAAATAGTTGTCACATTACTTTGAGCTGATTAGGTGTTTGCCTCCTATGAAATCAATGGTTCCAGATTTTTGAAAAAAATAGCCATATTTTGTGCATGCAACGGTGCAACTACTTTTTAAATGGAAAACTTTCAAAACAGCAGCAGCATTTCAGTATTTGCCATTTTATTAGCTAAGAATTACATTCACGAAATAGTCTTTATTATTCACTCCACAGTAGAACAGACTCAAATGACACTTTTACATGTGTGAGAACTTCAAGTGGTATACAGCAAGCCATTAACATTTACCTGGTTAGGCCACCAATAAAGGACAAATTACACTGATGTTCAAGGTTGCCTTTGATTGTCTCACACAGATGAAGAAACATGTTGAAGTTAGAACCTTCAGTGTGTAGCAGTGGTTAGCTCTGAGAAGAGACTTCTCATCACCAAGCAGTGTTGGGTGAGGTCATCCTTATAAAGCAGGTGACCAGAACATGAAGGAGCATGTACTGAGGCCCGGGGACCCCAGTAGTGTGTCATACACCTCAGGTTTTATTTGCTCTCTTAGAACAAAGCTTCTTAAACTTCATTGTGCTTGGGCCACCTGGACATCTTGCCAATATGAACATTTGTGAATTAGTTTACCAGCAACAGAGACCAAGACCCTGCATTTCTAACAAGCTCCCAAGTGATACTGACTTACAGATCTACCCTGAGAAGCCAGCCACGAGAGTGCTGTTTCTGAACTTTCAATGGAGCAACTCTGGTAGGCTTCTTGTGCCCAGGAACAGTTTCATTGGATGAACACGTGGGGCATGCAGATATACCAGCTCCCTTCCAGACTCGTTGACTTCTTTGAAGGCAAGAATGACAAATGAAAATTAAAAACATAAAAATTAACTTAAAAGTTATTGATTTCAGGGACTGAAGTGATGGCTTAGTGGTTAAAGTGCTTGCCTTGCAAAGCCTAATGGCCCTGATTCTATTCCCCAAAACCCATGTAAAGCCAGAAGCACAAAGTGGCATGTGCATATGGAGTTAGTTTTCAGTGGCTAGAGGCCCTGGCATGCCCTTTCTTGATGTTTGCCTCTCTTCTCTCTCTGTTTGAAAATAAATAAATAAGAATATTTTAAGGTGACTTATCTCAGTGTTAGCCTACAAATTCTCCTCTTTCAAAAATCATCCTGTTCCACTGTGAACAGAATCATAAAATGATCGTTTTTACCTTCTGTGTACAGGTTTGTAAGAAAATATCCAAGAGATGCCATGGAGACATCATGAGTGGAATTGTGTACATGATCTATACAATATTCCTAAGTTGTCTGGAATGACTGCAGTATTTTTGTCCTAGTTTGGTTTGTCTTATCTACAACTTCTACTGTATTCCCTTGAGCCAGGGAATTTTACTCATATAGAGACTGCTGCTCACGCAACAGCAGAGAATGAAATTGTTGGCCACACAGGAATTCCACTCCTAGCCTTGCTCCTATTAACACAATGCTCAGGCTGGCTGAGCTAACAGCTTGCACATTTGTAGCTGCCCAGCCTAAGGGAGATGGATGCCTCTACTTTCCTTCTCCAGTTACTGAAGATGTTTCCAATGGTCCCTCTGGACTGTTGAGATGCATTTGTTTAGAGTGTCTGCCAGGTTAGCCCTGACTGCGAAATTTGTTGGCGTCAAAGTACAATCTTACTCTGGTAAATCAAAGAGGTTTTTTTTTTTTTTTTGGAGGGGGGGTGTTATTCTCAGTATGCTCTATAATCTTGGGAGGGTGATTACACAGCCCAGAAATATCTTTGTGAAATCTAAACAGTTAGTTGTATCCTGTCCTTTGTCTATTGACAGACCAAACTAAATCATTTAAAATAAATGTAATCATGGCCCCAAACATGCTTTTCTTATGACTAAATTGACCAGCCTGTACAAAAATGTCTGACCACCAAAGTCACGTTCATTTCCTGTTCACATCTGCCTAGCTATGCTGGGACTGAGCCGAACTCGGGCAGGATGCTGTGTTGGCACCCCCAGCTCATTGGGTCTGAATAGGTGGTACTGGACCATCCTGATCAGTAATTTCACATCTGGTGATTTTCAGTTTCAATTTTAGAGGAAAACAATTTCCCAGAGTACATTTTGGCACTCCCTGGGCAGGAATTTCACTGGAAAATTTGTTTTATTTTCTTAATCATTTTCCATTCTTACTAGATTAATCTTGTCTATCAGTTGGAAACGAATGTTTACTAATTCACTTTGTGAAACTCAAATTTTAAAAAGGCATCAAATTGGACCTGCAAAATGTCATCCCATACATGTGGTGTTAGTTTTTGCAGAACAGACTTGTAGAATGCTGTAAATAGTCTTGATTAAAATGGAAACCTTTTAAATAATCAGAGGGTATAAAATTAAGTGGAATAAGTCTGAAGTAATGCAAGTCAAGCAAAACGGCTTTAACGCTGTTTCTCTCATTTCCCTCTGCTTCATCCCCTGAAGAGTATAAAACTCTTAGGAGTGTATTAGCAGAGTGCTGAGTGGGCCCCTGAGCACACCTGCACCTCCTCTGCAGCCTAACAGGCTTAGTCACCTGCTCAGGATGGTGACATGCTCTTCTTTCTGTTGAGAAATGTGTCCTATTCTTTTCTCCAAACAAGTCTCTCTTAACTGGGGGGCTTTGAGTATATTTTTATTAATGATCTTCTGGCATGGGTGTCCATCCTGTTCACTGTGGGACATTCAACAACATCCCTGGCTCTGTACTTAAGTATATGCCAGAAGCTTTCTTCCTCTTGTAAAAATGAGAGGGAGCCAGTTGTCTCCTGGGAGCCATTTGCCTCCAATGAGAGTATGGCTTTAAGTACTGTTTATCCCTCAAGCCCAAGTGTCTTATGCACTCTTGAAGTTTCTCTGGATCATGTGTACTAAGTACCCCGTGATGACTTTTTCATTGAACTTATAAAGAAATGCAGTTGCCTAAATAATTCGTGCTAATGGAGGAAAAAATGAAATAATATAGAACTGGAGAATATATGGAATTATGGTCTCCATTTCACCCTTTTCCTGAATTTCCTCTCCTCTCCAGAGGTAACCACATCCATCTGTAACAGGCTAATTTCTAGTCTGCTTTGGGCCATTTAAGGCTAACAATATGTCGTTTTATTGTTTTAATTCATTTCCCTTTCATTGGTAATGAGCTTGAGATAATACACTTCACATATTATTTGACCATTTTTTATTGAGATAACACATCTCACATATTATTTGACCACTTTTATTTTGTCTTTTAAAATCAATTATTTGCTTGTTTAGTATTCCTTTCCAAGTTATTATTTATGTGCAAGAGTATGCGTGTGATCTGCATGCATATTCGTGTTCACTGGTGTATGCACACCCATGTGTGGGGGGAGTACTCTCTTTCTCTCTTTTGCTCTCTCTTGAATGTGTGTGTGTGTGTGTGTGTGTGTGTGTGTGTGTGTGTGTGTGTGTGTGCATGCACAGCCATAGAACAAACTTTGGAATCATCCTTAGGTATGATGCTCACTTCACCATTTTTTAAACATTTTTTTTTGATAGAGATAGATTTTATTTACATGACACTTCCCTTTACAATATATTATAAGCGTATAGTTAAAATATATGCAATAATGATAAAATATCAATAGGAATAGAAAATCAATAATTTTATTAACAAATAATTAAAGATTTTAAAGGAAAGAGTTGATAGCCAAATAGACCCAAATAACCTTGAGAAATTTGAATAATAGT